>KZ538335.1:142429-159236 GCA_000934665.2 Catajapyx aquilonaris
CTTGAACCAGCTGACCCCCCCCTCCAATCCGCCCGCGTCCTTCTCACCCGCCTGGCCCCGGGCATGCTCGCCCCCCGGCCCTACCCGTTGCCCCAGTCCCTGCCCTTGGTCCGCCCCCGGGGCCACCCTTTATTATTAATATTTTATTTTCCACAAACTCACCTCTCGTTCCAACCGAGTTGGCCGCCATCTTGGAACTCCCTCCCCCGCGGCGCAGGGTTGCCACCTCCTCCATGAGCCCCGCCCACTTCGCATTGCCAATCCGATCCGCGCCCGTCTCCTTCAAATTTGCATAAGACGTCCTTCCCCTCTCTGTACTGTACGTCTGTAACTGAGATAATCCAGTTTCATGCATGGAACGAGGCATTCCCCCTTCCGGATGCCCTACTCAATAGACATTTTTTTTTTTTTTTTTTTTTTTTTACCACAGTCCCCCTTTGCTGACAACCGGATCGCCCCCCCCCAAAAAAGGGTATACAAAAGGGAGCGAATTCCAGGGATGGATACAAATCACTGGCAAACATGAAAAGAGCATGTGCACCCTGGCGGTATCACCTGCCGTCTAATCCCTAACCAAAAATCAACATTCGCTGGGATCGGATCAAAAGAAAATGTCACATGATAATTCTCTCGGGCAAACTACAGACTTGCCGCAGAGGTCGTTACTAAAAAAATCATCATCATTAAAAGTGTGTAATGCTTCAAATCTGGCTTAAAGATTAATTAAGTTGAATGGTTGGCATGAAATACATCCCCTCACAGTATGCGGCCAGCCAAAAGACCACACGGGTTGTACTGCACAGTACAGTACGTAGGTTGCCAAAAGGAATGCATCCAGCGCAAAAAAATCTGCACAATTTAAATACAATCAATTTGTTCCCTAGAAAAAATAAATAAATCTGCATTTCCCTCCGAAATGTTTGAATAATCGATCGTCGCGACATCTGCTGGCCATCTTCTAAAGCTTCATATAAATATAAGTTACAACATAATTTATAATAATAATTATCGATTATACTCCGTTTTAAAGTATCGTCACGATAGTAATATATTATACTGTGAATATAATGAGCATAAAATGTATGGCAGTCCTGGCACCATTGTTTGAAGATGGCGACTTCCATTTAGGTCATATTTTCTGCTCGTTCCATTTCTGCCGGTTGACCTCAGACGACCTGAGCCGACCTGAGAATGACCCTGTACCACTTCGGTAACTGCTTCGCCTTGGCCTACGTCCCATACTATCTCACATACAAGTACTCGGGCCTGTAAGTATCACACAAACCGGATGTGCATGAAAAAATACCACTTAAGCCTGTTTGTCCAGGTTTGCTTGTTTGTTTGTCCAGGTTTGCTTACGATGGTATCAATTTTGCGAAGAAATTTTGCGAAGAATTTTGCGAAGAACTGGTTCTGCTGCGAGTGAAACTTCTTTAATATTATTTCCCCTACCCACAGGGCTGAGTATGGAGCCTTCTGGAAGTGCTTCCAGGCGGGGATCATATACGTGCTGACCCAGCTGGTGAAGATGCTGGTGCTGGCTACGTTCTTCCCCACGGCGGACGAGAGCACTTTTGCTGGAGGATCAGTGGATTTCCTGGGGGAGTTCTGGAAGTCCAGCACCAATTTCGCTGACTTGGCTGGCCTCTACCTGGTTCTGTCTCGTATACCGGGGAAGGGTCATGCTAAGGTGTTGACTGCGGGTGTGGGTTGGGCCACGGCTGAGCTTGTTCTCACCCGCTTTCTGGTCCTGTGGGTTGGAGCCAGGGGGATCGAGTTTGACTGGCAGTACATACAGAAGAGCCTGGACGCTAACATCAGCCTGGTAAGTTGGCCGATGGATGGGAGTAGACATTATTGATGGACCGGATTTAATTGCAGATGCACCATACGAGCGTGGCTGCTCTTGTGTGGCTGTGGTGTCGACGCGAGTCCCATCCGTCTCTGGCGCCTGGTGCCATCGTGCTCCTGACACTCTGCAGCTACAAGTCAATGCTCCTGGACATCTTCGTCTCGTTGGGCGGACTAGGCTCCTGGACAGCCCTCTTCGCCAAGTTCCTCCTCTCCTTGCTCCTCGGCCTATTCTCAATCCAGTTGTACGCAGCGTCCGCTCCAAACGTAGGCCTATACTAAAAGCCTGTTTTCTACGTTTCTCAAATTGTTACCCTGCTATTAATGCAATATTGTGAATTAAATGTCCTGATTTGATTACCATTTCCTTTATTATAATCACACAGCCTCTATGTGCCAGTGGCGCTACAGGGTTGGGAGACAGAAAGAAAAGAAAAAAAAACTTGGGATGATTTTGGGCTGGTGGGGGAGGGGGACCAGGAAACTGACTTCTAGAGATACAAAATAAACATTTTTCGTTACCCAATTATTTTGGACACTTTCAAGTGGCACTTACCTGGACCTCTTTTTTTTTTTGTTTTGGTTTTTTGGAACCTTCCGCTTTGTAAACTAGGAGTAAATAATCCTCATGGACATAAAACGGTGCACATGGTTACCCTACACAACACAAGCCCTGTATTTTATGCACACGTCACTGTCCTAGTCCAGTCCATCACAAAAATCTGAACCAAAAAAAAACTGCACATAAAAATAATGCGAAAAAAAACTTTGTGATGTAACGTGATTTGTACCCATAATATAACCATTACGGGTGATCAATTTGGGGGAATTAGGGATGGGTAAAAGGATTTTTAAAAAAACAAAACAAGAAATGGCTGTTTAGGATGGAGGACACTGGACACGGTTGGAAGCTTCGTCTGACTCATCCGAGTCCGAGTCGTCTTCGCTACTGCTGCTGTTGTTATCCTCCCAGTCGCCTCCCACCTGGCTTGCAGCCTGCTGTTGAATGAAATTGGGTAAGTACACGATACTTGAAAAATGCGACTTTGCGCGACTTACCCTCCTCCTGCGCTCAGTCCGGCGTATGTGCCTCCACAGTATCCACAGCATCTGTCCGTCGAATGTCTCTGGATCTCTAGTGCGATCATCCTCTCGTCCCTTCTGGTTACCAATCACAGTCTGTTCCAACGCCTGCAGATCCAAGCGGAAAAAGAAACAACAGAATAGTAGTTGCCCCGAGATAATATTGCAATTCGAAGCAATGGTTAAACTTTTTAAACTCTCGAGTTCGGTGGCTTCCATGTAACTCACCCCTTTCAGTGCAACCAGTTTCGGGTCATTCTCACACGAGGGAACCCAGATCTTCACGTCATCATCCAACCCGCTTGTAGCTAGCACCGGCATCTTGGGATGAGGCTCCAAGCAATTGACCTGCAAGTACCAAGCGTCAGTGCCAGTCGCCTGCAAAAATTACATGTCCACTTTACCACTCCATTCTCATCTCCTGGCATCCACTGCACAATGGCCTCGCTCTCTTTGTCCCAAAAGAAGATGTTTCCGCAGTCAGACCCGGACACCACAAACTGACTCTCAGGTCCAAAGAAGTTGACTCCTTTCACTGTTGGGAGAAAAGAAGGAACAGGGAACGAGCGCCCATCAGCCCAGCTCGTGGGAAGCCAAACGGACATTCGCACCTGTGGCGTTGTTACGATGTCCCTCGTACTTGTGCATGTAGTCTGCACCATCAGAGTGCCTGGCGTCAAACAAGTATATGTCCTCGTCATTGTACGTGCCTAGCACCTCAGTCCCATTGTAGTTGTACACAGCACAAGTGACGTTGGTGAAAATCGACGAGTTGTGCAGATGGTGCGGGCAGAACTTCTTGACCGTGCCCTCCGAGGAGGCGCGACGCCTGTCGTAGATGCGAACGTACTGGTCACGTCCACTCACGCAAAACTCATTCGTGTCCAGCGGATTGGCATTGATGCTGTACAAGGCCACTTTGTGGTCCTTCTCTTTCACCACCAGCAGCCTGAAAACCCATTCGACATTAGCAAACAAACCCACAAAAACCGTGCCGATCCACACTCACTTCTCATGCTTGGGCATCCTGACGTCAAGCAGGAAGACATGCCCATCCTCAGCCGCACTGAGGAACACATGGGGTGAGTCTGGCAGCATGGCCAGCCTATGCGCAGGCCCCTTGTGTTGAGCCAATCTCCTTGTCGACCTGCATCCGCCAGCAGAGGACAGCTCAGCCAGACGCACCTGGCCGTCCCTGGCGCATGAGGCAATGTGCGTGTCCCCTTGCAGGGGGAGGAACTTGGCCTGGAACACGTTGGAGCGATGGCCTGAATCATATGAGAAGGCAGCACGGCCCAGGCTCCAGTCCCAGACCACCACCCGTAGATCATCCGAACCACTGGCCAGCAGGGTACCAGAAGGGTTGAAGTTAAGCGCATTTATGCAGCCCTTGTGCGACTCCATCTTGTACATCAGCTCCAAGCGCTGCACGCAGTGAAGGGAACCGTAACATCGTGAGCGGAATAGGTCGCCTGACTGCAGGCGGGTTGAGGAGCCACGCTGGCGACCAATCACCTCCTGGACCACAAACCATTTGTGGCGGGGTCGGGCCTGGAAATTCAGAAGTGTCAGTGAGGATCCCAGTTTTAAAATTGGGCATGTGATAGGAGCTGGGTACCTTGAGAAGGACCCGGGGTGGCTGTGCCTCGGGTTCATCTTCGTCGTCCTCCTCCGATTCAAACTTGACAATTTGTCTCCCACGCTGCCTGCTGCGCCCAGGTCCCTTTCGCCTCCTCTCAGGTGGCATTTCCTCCTCCTCCTCCTCCTCAACTTCAGGTTCCACTACCTCAGGTGCACTGTCGCTCTCCGACTCATGGGATCGCTTTCGGTATGTCTTGGTTGGATCATCCCCCTTCGCTTCCTTTTCTTCCGGATCGTCCGCCACTTCCATCTCCATGTCTGGATTGCCGGAGTCAGGGCTGCGGATGGACTCCTCAGATACCTTTGCCTGTCAACAATGAGATGAAATTGGTTAGTCATGCACATATTGTATCATTTTGTCATGAGATATACGTACCTTGTGTTTTCCCTTTGAGGAGGCATGCTTCTGCATTGAAGCCAGCTCCTCTTCCGTACTTCCACCTTCGTCCTCTTCCTCGTCCTTTCCCCTCTGCGAGTTTCCCTTCCTGTAGTTCCGCTCCTTGGCCCTCCCTGTTGGCTTGTTGAATGCCAAGTCCTTCTCCGTGCTGCAGCTCTGTCTGGGCTCCCCTTGACCCTTGGCCAGCCCCTCCATCCTCAGCCTCTTGGAGACTTCATCCTCTTCCGAGCTGGCTTCCTCCGAGCGCTCAACCGATATTCCGCTGTCGTCTTTCTTCATCGTGCGCTTCCCCTTCGCCCCTGCATCACTGGTCTCATCCCCGCCTCCACCACTAGCTCCCTCACGTGCAGCTGTATCCTCCTCCATGGCTGGCTGATTGTTGTAGCTTCCACGAAAGTTATCCAGTTGCACTGCACATAGCGAGGTCTGGTCTTATCTCTTTGCTTCTTCCCACGTTGTTTGGTCACTCACTACTTGTCATCCTGCGAATCACAAAACACAATGCAATCCTTCTGGTACGCACAAAAGAATCACTTAGTATCAGGCAACACACTACAGATATTTTTATCACATTATCACAGTATTATACATGCAATACTATATGCAGTTCTTGTGATAATGCCTGTTTGGACGGCCTCTGATACAGCACTAATCCTGTTCAAATCCGCATGAAATAATCTTGATTCAGACGCAAGATTCACAAACCTGCTTCATGTATTTCATTCTATAAGCAAAGTTACAGGCCATGTCAAGCCATCTTGCGTAGTTTCATAATTTCAGCACTATAAATTCCCTTGCTAGGCCTATACATCTTACACAAAGTTATATTTGTCCGAAGTGTTCCATTTTGTGTAAATTTGCATTTATAGTGAAGAAGCCATAAACACGTGCAGTGGCTTTCATTGAAATATTTAGGACGGTCGCAGCCAACAGTTTACTTGTTTAGTATAGAACTAAAGGAAGATTCCGAAAAGTTCCTTGCCTCTTCATTGTTCCGGTAATCTTAGCTATTCTGCTCCAAGGCAAGTGTCGTTGCTTCCTCAAGCCAGACGTATGCCAGACTGTAGCTGGCACCACCATCTCTACTCCTCAATGTACAGTGTAGCTCAAAGATCTGTACTGATACACTAGGAACATACCCAGAAGTCTCTAACACCTGATGCCAATGCAGATGCAATCTCTTACTCCAATTTACAATTCTGTCAATTTGTTACGAATAGCAAAAGAAATGCAAGTTTATCTGATATAACTCATTGGCAGCGTATGATTTTTTATGTTTGAGAATAATTATATTGCTCTTGAATTCAATATGACCTGTAAGAATCCACCCTCAGCTGGGAAAGATGGGAAATTTTAGTGCTTAACGATCCTGTTGACAACCATATGTCGAACCCACCTTGGAAGTTTTCCAAATCAATGCACTCTGACCCATCTTACCCTGTAGGCCCGGGCATAAATAGTTTTCTTTAGAAATGAGTACCAACAGGCATTCATCATTGAAACGTCTAAACATGCAGTAATGCGAACTATGAAAACCACTAGGACATACCAGCTTCGTTACATATTAAAATGTGATATGTGACAAGCACAGTGCGCCTTATTAGCTTGCTGTGCATTGACACCATTTATACTCAGAATCAAAGTTTGATCTCCACGTCGGGAAGACAATTTTCTCATTTAAGTAGGTGTTACGGCGTTACGAAGGTGTTCCCTCAACACTTGCAGGTTTTCTTGCCCTGCCCCCATTTCCTGATCCTTTTGATGACAGCTGCTTCATTCCATATCCCCACCCAGTTCCTACCCCCATTTTCTCATGACCTGACTGTATTCAGCTCAGATCTGCAATAATCTAATGATCGTTACTGCCAATGAAAAAGTCAAGACATTAAAGGTGCGTTTACATGCGAGCGATTTGACAAGTGAAATCTTCACCGAGGCCGAAATTAACAATCGATATTCGCCTCAAACAATATTGGTTGCTTAGGTTACTCAGCCTCGGGGAGGACTTCGCTCATCAAATCGCTCGCATGTAAACGCACCCTTGAGGGCCGTTTTCTCGAACAGCGGTTCAAATGTAAACCAGGTTCAAAGCCAGTTTAATCCCTGATTTGATTGTTGTTAGGCTGTTGTCAAGGGTTTAAATCGGCTTTGAACCGGGTTTACATTTGAACCACTGTTCGAGAAAACGGCCCTAAGGGTCGGTTTCACCAAGCTCAGTCCGAGATGCTTTGCAAAAAATCCTCCGTTTTCACTACGGTTGTTACGACCGAGGATTTATAATATTATACTGAGCTCGGTTATCCTACAGTTGAATCCGGATATGACAGGCCGTTATTGCCGAATACCCAAGCCGAAGTATAACCGAAAGTCTGTTATATCCTGATTCAACTGTACGACCTGTTGGGCGGAACCCGGTCTATGTACATGTACATTTGAATGCAATTCTTTCTCTACTTTTCGTCTTTGGTGCTCTTACCCACGCCACTAGGGATGACAACACGTCACTAGTGCCCGTCGCACAAATCGAACAGTGACACTTCCCAAATCCCTGTCTGTCACCCGCCCCCCTGCAGGTCCTTACATATTCCCCGACCCTCTTGGTACCCCCCTAACCTTCTGTAAATGTCAACTGTGCAGCAGACGAGTCCATCTGCATTTCTCCCCGAAGCAGCCATTTTGCAAAGGCACCGAAAGTACGTATATTATAATGCCCCCCGAAAAAAGACATGGGGGAACAGTGTGTTCCAAATGTGTTCGGGGGCTGCCAAATCCTCACCGATCATTGTTCCAGTGCCTCTCCCCGTGCGACCTACGCAGATTCTTCTTTTCCTCTTTATGGTAATGGCTGCTCAGATGTTCCTCTTCCGAACCACAGCAGCTGACTGACTTCGGAGAGAGAGGCTCGCTCCGATGCCTCTTCACACACACTCGCATCCAGCCTTCCTCACGCGCTTCCAAAGGGGGCGGAGCGAGTCTATAAAGATGGCGGGGCCCAGCTGATCCTTTTTCCCAATGTTGTTTGAAGTGATGTCCGGACAACAACAACAACGTGAGGAGGAAGAGCTGGGCCTCAGCTGGCTCAGGATCTCCCTGGCAGGACAGGAGAAGGAGCCGCACGACGCCTTCATTGCCGCCAGCTTGGGGGATTTGGAGCAGCTCAATGACATTTACCAGAGGTGTGAAGGCTGTGGGTCTCTCTCAGTAGTCCGGAAGTGGGGTTAGCTGGCCAGGACATACAGACAAAACTTTCCTTGCTTTATTATGTGCACTGGAGTGGGGTATAGACACAGACCAGGGAAGAAAAATTCAGAAGGAATGTTTTAAGTATTTAATTGGGTTTTTGGGACTTTTCCCTAAATCAGCGGCAAACATTGGTGGGACAAGTTTCAGGACTCTCAGGAGTCTGAAAGTGTGATAGGTAGCCCAGATGTATACAGACATGGACCTAACTTTCTGATTTACTTACAGGCCTACAAACAACAGTTGCCGTGGAAAAACAAGCACAGCCGTTGCCATTGACAAGGCAATGTTTGTTGGTCCGTGACGACAGTACTGTTGTACGTCCGTGACGACAGTACTGTTCGTCCGTGACAATGATACTGTTGTTTTGTTTCCACCTGCAAACCAAAACATCCGTTTCCATTGACAAACAAACAAATTTTTGCCTTTTATATGTATGAGATGGCTCATTTGCATCTTTCGTCAAAATTGTTTGATTACACCTCGTTTGTATAACTAAAAGGTGGTACTTGGTCCATGAAATTGATCTGCTTTACAGATCTGGGCTTGCGGAACTGAAGAGGAAGAATGCGGGAGGATGGACTGTTTTGATGTATGGTGCGTATGCGGGCCATCTGAACGTTGTCAAGTTTTTGGTGCATTTGGGTGTGGATTTGGAGGAGAAGGCGAATGATGGGAGGACATCGTTGGCTCTGGCGGCGGGATGTGGACATTGCAAGGCGGTGCAGTTGCTTCTGCAGGTGACGGAGGATATGTTGGAGTAGTAAATTCCAAGACATAATCTATGCTATTGAGTTAAGTGTACAATTGTAGACATTTTACCTTACCGTTTACTCTAGAGAGGATGCAAAGTGGATGTCCGTGACCACAGGGACTGGACGCCACTATTTCATGCCGTTTTAGCTGGACAGGATGAGGTCCTGGCAATCCTTCTGGGACATGGTGCCAACCCAAACGTAATGTGCGCAATTGACGTCTTTAGGACCAACATTGCATTGATAATTAACATCGGGCATCTCTTCTAGTGAGCATGACTGGTGGCTCACTCCGCTGATGCTGTCAGCCCAGCAGGGTCGAGAGCTGATATCTCGCACCCTTCTCCAGTGTGGGGCCGACCCAACCTTGGTGTCCAGATCTGGTGAGACAGCAAGAACACTAGCCCAAAAGAATGGCTTCCGGAACATAGTCGCCCTGATCGATGAGTACAAGTCTAAGAAGCAGGTGACACAAACCGCATCACCACACCATCCACGAAATCTGCCTGAATTGCTGGCCCAACTAGGACTCTCAAAGTACCTCCCTTGCTTTGAAGCAGAAGAAGTTGACCTGCAAGTCTTTCTCACCATGAATGAGGATGAACTGAAGTCAATAGGAATTGAGTGAGTAACTAACACAAAAAGACTGCAAATGTTTCATTTATGCATGTTTCGTAGCTTTCAAAATAATTATAAATTAGAGAACAATTGTTGAGGTAATCTTTCCAAAAACTCGTGACATACACTTAATGATGTGGCCTTCCTCTCATTGCAGGCGATTAGGTCCACGGAAAAAATTGGTACTGGCCATCCAGCAGTGGCGAAGTTGCAAGAAAGATGCGCAAGACAGCATGCGAGAAGGCTGGAAGAACGCCCAGAGTATACTAGGCCAGATACAGACACTCCTTGACCAGCAAAAGGGTTGCGCATCCGGCGAACTTCAAGGACTAGTGACTCAGCTGCAAGATCTGGCTGGAAACATGTGTCGGTTATGATTTATCGAGGTATACTAATTTCCAAATGGTTCTTTTGTGATACTCAAATTAAAAGACTGATGAAGTAACATGTGGCTATTAGCTCATTTTCTGCATCTGCGAACCGTTATCTCCGTAAGTGGGGTGTTGCCAAGAGTGACACCTGGCATGATCATATTAATAAAAAATAAAGTGGGAGATAGTTCCACTGGGTGCACCCGATGGCCTTTAGTAGAGAGCATCCTCCCCTTGCTCGGTTATACTCCTCCCCATTGCATGTCAACTGATCCATATATTCACCTACTTCCTGTAGAAGGTCGTGATGGACATGTTTGCATTTCCTGGAGGTGGGTGTGGAATTTGTTGTGGGGAGGGGGAAAAGGTGGACGTATTCATATCCCTACGTGGCTAGGCGTACGTCCTACACTGCCTGAAGACTGTCTGAACTGTATAAATCGCAGCAATAATGGGCTGGGATTGGTATGAACTAGTGTGGAATCATCTCAAGCAGCCTACCACGTCACTTAAAATTGCACAAATTGTAAGTATGCTACTATTCACATCGTAATTTTAAAATGCTAGTTGTTCATTACACAAATAATTGCTTCAAATTCCCAACTATAAAACTGGGTCAGAATTATGCGATGCAAAAATTCTACCAAATTTCACGCAGCAAAAATGTACATCATAATATATGTAAAGTAGGTCAGGGCGATCCGTCGTCCACAAATTACCTTCTGGCCTTCAATTAACAATAATGTAGCTGTAGAAAGGCAACTACGTGTCACTAGAAACACTATATTCATGATGACAAAAATATGACTTCATCACAATACTGTGAACTTCCTACATGCAATGACTTCCTGAATACTCGCAGAGCTAATGGAAAAAAAAATACACTGGGCAAGGTCCACTAGAAGAGTCACGTATTTAATTAGATCAGGTTTCACATGCATTTTCAGGTTACCCACCTTCTAACGATACGAGAATTGAAACGCCATTATGCACATGTCGGTTGCACCACTGAAGGTCGCTTATGGAGGAATTATCCATGGTTTATTAGGTTAATAGCTGCCAACAATACTATAATGATGATTTTAGTGGTTGTGTGAGGTGTCGTGATGAAATGGACTGTAACTAAAATGTGCTGTTCATGGTACGTCCGCAGATACTCACCCTAATAATCATGATGATATTTCGCTTTGGAAGTGACGGCACCATTCTTGATTTTTCTGTGAACGACCCAGATGCCCAAATAATTGGCGAAGGTGCATGCGTGGCCTTCCTGATCATCACTCCAGCCCTCCTCCTTGCTCACTTCATGGACAAGGTGGACAACAGGCGACCATTCCTGGTGACGACTCTTTTTTTCTTTTAACGTCCTCATGGTTCAGATCTTTTCATGGCTTTAACTTCTTATCCGCAGGAAATGGTGCTTTCCATAGTGGGAGCCTCACTCTTCCTGATTGCTGGTGCAATGGCAATTGACTCCTGGAGACAAGTTGACATTGCCGAGACGGGTTCTGAAGCCGCAGAAGCACTGGATGCTTTTGAAGAAAATTCGGCAGCAGACGCTTTAGAAGCACTTGCAGGCAACACAGCTGCGGACGATGCGGTTTATTCAGCTGAGAAGGAGATCCGTAAGGTTGACGAGTGGACACCCGAGTCCTACCGATCCTCTGCGCTGGCCATGGGTTGCCTCACACTCTTCCTGTCAGTCCTCCACTCTGCTCATGCCTACTTCTCATGGAGACAGCTGCACGACCCAGGAAATCTGCCATCATAAAGCATAATTTTCACGACAAATATTCAAGGATTTGCCTCTTCAAAACAAAAGATTTAAAATATGGAACTGATATTTTAAGTGCGTTTCATTCTGCACAATTGTCTTGATCTCAGCAGCGGATGTTGCGAGTTGCAGGGCTACAGCCCCCCCAAAGTCCTTGAATTCTACCGCATACAACCACACTTGTTACTGTACAATTTGTGTACTATTCAAATAAAAGTGGTTTCGCATCACTAACAAATGATGCTCACAATATTATTGACCAAGCAAACAAAATTTTATTTCCTCTTCTTCCCTCAAAATATCCACACTTTGTACAAGTCTTGGCAGAACTGCGTCAAACCAAGCCTGCCCCAACTACCTTAAATCTCAAAAGCCATCTTGGCGTGAGACGATTCATTCAATTTACAGAGTACCTCCCAACAATAACAAACACTGGCTCCAGCAACCGACGTGACCTTAGGGCCAACAAATAATTAAAATTGCTAAATAAATAAGGATCGAATAATTGTGGTTTGCACTGATTTGCATAGTGACAAAAAAAAGTATATCGCGTGCAACAAATTGTTGATCAACATCGCTGATTAAAAACACCCATAAACGTGAGACTACTGGTACATATTCTTGAATTAAACTGTGCTGGTGGTACAAATTGTAATTATCCAAACTAGCGGAGCATGTGGAACAGGAACGTACTCTCTTCCAAAAAAGTGCACAGCTAACAACGAACTACACTGCGTAACAACTGAGTCGGTTTCAATCGATTGTATGTTATATCTATGGAGCACAGTATGGTCTCAAAAATACATATGTACAAGGGAAGAATCTCCATTCCTTCTGGGGGCATGAATTTTATCGGCAATAATTTGCTCTGCTCACAAAAGCATGTAACAAGGTTGCACTACACAGTATAATACATATCAGCCACTGCACTTGGCAATTTACAACAAAAAAAAAATTTACACGGTTTGTAGCAATGGGGAAAACAATAATTATTGGAGTAAGTCTGGCAGTACTTGAAGTTAGGTGACCTCGCAGCACCTGCAGGGTCCACAAAAAAATAAAAAAATAAAGAACACACACTTAAATCTCTTCTCTGGTAACAAGTCAGATGAAGGACAGTTTGAAGGAAGACGGAAAAGAATAAAATGTGTGTGTGGGGGGTCAAAGGAGAACAAATTGGCCAAATCCCAGCTTAGCGGCCAAGTCACAGTTCGTTTCTGCAAGAGAAGGAAAGACAATCACCTTCTCCTGTTGGCATCTCTCACAACTGGAAAAAAAAAAACTATGTCGCAATTTTGGCACTTGGCATGTTCGGAGATGTCTACAGTTCAGCCAAGACAAGAGGCAGTCCAGAGATCCACAACTTTATCTTAATCCCACCCTTCAACCTGACCCCAAACAAGTTATCCTAGGACAGTAAAAGTCTGGTAGTTCTACACAGTTAGCATGTTACACACGGGATATTTCCAAGGCGCAAGTACCTCGCATATTTGACCAAGAGCTACTTCCATAATATTATGTATAATGCCTTTAATACAAGCTTTCAAACACAATATTAACGACCAGACTTTTCTTGTCAAAAGACGTCTCATTCGGGCTAATCGCTAGTGAGAGTATAATTACTATTGCGAGTGTGTAAGGACTGCCTGACATTCTCTGCTGAAATGTATATGCACTGTTTTGCAGCAAAATTTTTTTTAAGGGATTTAAAGGAGAGAAAAAAAAATCAACTGAGTCTACAGAAACTATTATAACATAGTAAAAACCATAAGCCAAGCAGTGACTACTCTTGTGATCATCCATCACTAGCCTTAAAATAAGTAAAATGATTTTCAATCATCAGTGACTAGTCCGTACATCAGTAATGTCCATTCTCCTTGCACTTCCATTTTAGCACTTTATGTTGCAAATTTTGCCATTTGTAATCAATTAAATTTAAGTGCTCTCTATCAACCAAGCTTACAGCAACTGCCTTCACAGTGTCACAGTAATCAAAAGTTAATTCATAATAAATAAGTCGAATAAAGACATCTGCAGTATTTACAAACAAGTCAGTTCAATCTCCCCATCCCTGTGGGCCAATTGCTTACTGTAAATTGCAATTAAAATAAATACTTATGTACATTTCAGTCAACACCTGCCCCCTTCCCATAAACAACTTTCATTTTCTAGCCCAAAGTAATGGCAAAATAAAATTGCTACAGAGGCTATAAAAAGTTGGCCTTTCTCAACTTGTTTATCACAAATCCTGCAAACACCATGTAGCAAATTTCAGGCAGCAACATGCAATACCTAAACTAGGGTGAACTAAGAATTCAAAACAGGAAGTGCGCAAAAATTACCTTCCTACAGTGGGATACTCACTCACTGATTCCTCCGAGAGTACCCTTCCCTCACTACTTCTCTAAGTTCTCTTGCTTTTGTTTGAAACGTCTAGCTGCAGCCCGCAGAAGCCTTCAAGACAAGAACGCGATTTCAGCCAAGGGACAATGATTTTTTAATGCCCTAACTCTCTCGTTACCGTTTACCGTGCCGACTAGAAGAATGATCACTCAAGGCTGTCACAGCGGCCGACATAAACCATTAACAAACCCAAAGCAAAGTAAATAAGGATAGCAGGAGGTGCAGGGGCAGAAGATCTGTGGGGAGGAAGAGTGAGAAAAGAGCACCTGTTATCCCGAGACATGGTTGTTGGGATTCTTTGTACACAGAGACAGACAAATTTTGGTTTGCAGAGTATAGGGTAGGGGGAGAGTGATGGTTGCGTTTTTTTTTCTTTCTTTCTATTTATCTCCACCTTCCAGGCCACTGGGCATCCTTATCCGTCAGTGGAACGTAGACCACCCCCATCAAGGTGCGCCTCTCCACCGTCCCATCCGCCTTCTTATCAATCTGCTCCAGATGCTGGTTCCCACCCTCGGGACCCACAGGGATAATCATCCGTCCACCAACCTTGAGCTGGTTAACCAACTAAAATATGAAAATAAAGCGGAAAAAATATCACGTCAACACATCACATTCTAACAAACCGTACTCTTACCTCCTGGGGAAGAGTCGGTGCCGCAGCCCCAACATGGATGGCATCATACGGAGCCTCCTCTGAGAAGCCTTGCCTTCCATCTCCAACTAATGTGAGGATACACAAATTATTGTGAACAGTCTGACTTTTAGTCACTTTGCTTCAGCCATATGAAATTGGTGCCAATCTGAACATTTTTCAAGGTCACAATTAGCAGGTGAGATCTTGCTTAGAAAGGTGCATAACACTGCCGTCATATTGAAAAAACATTGAACCCAAAATAGCAGCAAGGTCTACTTTCTATGCACCTACAGTATATGTAATGTTTTTCAATATGATGCCAGTGAATACAGTAATGATAATATATTGACCAGAGTTGAGCTGATTAGCAAGGATAATACTGGGGCAGAAACAGAAAGAGAGAAAGAACGATGAGACCCAAGTCCCAACAGAAAGCTCACCAACCAACTTGACTCGACCAGACTCAAGTAGACCAGGCATGTCCTTTTTCACGTTTTGAACAGAGAAGTTGACAAGCTCAGGGATGTGGTCTATTCCCACCGCCCTTCCAGACTCCCCGACCATCATCGCCATACACACAGTCAGGTAACCGCTACCCGACCCAACGTCCAGGGCCCTCATTCCTTCCGCTAGGTTGTCACGCAGAAGTTCCAGTGCATGAGCATGCTGCATACCACAAAAGCATTATAATCAGGGTTTAACACAAAACTTAAGGTGCATTTAGGGGTCATCCATAATCCGCGCGGACAGGTGATGGGGGGGTTGCATTTTTCCGCTTTTGTCCATACATATTGTCCGCTTCTGTCCGCAACAGGGAGGTAAAAAAAGTGACGAAATATGTCCGCGCGGATTATGGACGGCCCCTTACATGTGCGTGATTCGATGAGCGAAGTCTTCACCGAGGCTGAGTAACCCAAGTAACCAATATTGTTCGAGGCAGAGCTTTGCTCGTCAAATCGCTCACATGTAATCGCAGCTTTAGTGCAGCATACAAACCATGTGCGGTGCGCTGATTGTGACCCCGTATCCGATGCTCTGTGGCGAGTCCATGTACGGGTTATTCTTGGCGTACTTCCCACGGTCCACCTGCATCATCACCTGCTCCACACGGTCGGTCCGTATTATTCCATTTGCTACGGATGGAAACGGTTAAGTGTTGCGTCTGTCGTCTAAACAAGTAGCGACTCACACTTGAGGCTCCGGACCATATCCGCGTTGTCCTTCCCATGCGATCTCCAAGCCATTGTGACGAAGCTGCGCAGGCCAACAGCAAATATTCCGACAGCCAGCAGGGGCCCCAGCCGGAAGCGTGAAGGGGAACTAGGCACCACCACCATGTGCCAGCGGGACTCTTTGCTGTTTTCTCTTCTCTTCAGCGGAGCCTAGCCTAGCCTGCAAAGCAACAAAAAGGAAGGGGGTTAGACCAGCTGAAATCAGGTCGAGTCCCACGCAGTTCAATGCACCTTATTTTGGTGGTACCCTTTCCCATCGAAGAATCGAACGCAAATCGCAACGACGAGTGAGTAAACACGACGTCTGGCGGAATTCATCGGAAACTACAGACCGAACAACACATAGCCGCTATGACAGTTCTTTAAAAAAAAAATGGAAACGTTCCCTATAACTGTTACAAAATCTGGAATTGAAAAATTCGAATGACATTTTAAAATGAAATTAAAGACACAATTGCTTTATATTCCTCTGCAAATGTACACCGATTCCAGTATCCAAAAATACAGTAAACCATCAAAATCAAATATAAAGTCGGACAAGTTCCATCGCTTGTCTCTTTCTTCTTCTTTTTCTATTTCCAAAAAAATAAATAAAAGCAATCTCTTTTTTTCTCTCTCTCTGTCTCCTTTTCTTTTCAGCGGCGTCCACCTAATACACTGAGGTCTACACCTAGCTCCAATGGTGGCGGAGGAAATTAAATCAGGAACTGTAAAATAAAGTCACCGGTAAAGAGAGACATCCATGTACGCACACGATGTGGGAAAAACTGAAGGTATGGCGACGGGAGGAACCAAAAAAAAAAAA
>JYFJ02001380.1:0-81956 GCA_000934665.2 Catajapyx aquilonaris
ACACCGTTTTCATACTGCACACAAACCACATGAGAAAAATTTTTACCAACAAACTGTCCAGCTGACTTATATTTTTTTTCCGGTCACCAAACTGTCACCAAACTGTTTTTTTGGAGGGATCAAAAAAAAAATGTTCAGAGTGAGCAGGAAGTATGTGGAAACAGAGTCTCAATACCGTAACTGAAGTAGTGATTAGATACAGTGTGTGTCCTTGATTTGAGTGAAATTTTGTGTAACATATAAGTGTGGCAACGTCCAACTTTATTTTTTACAAAGAAAATATATATTTGATGCGACACAACCTACGTCGTCATAAGCTCCAGTCAATAACAATGGCCATAATACGTACATCCTGCCCTATTCAAAAGAAATGCACGAAACACCCTCTCTTGTGTTACATAAGTTCGCTTCCACAGTATAGTGTGGGAAGACCCTTTACCTTGGCCACATTATGTTCGAACCAAACTTCCCAGAGCCCAACCATCGATCTACGTTACTTGACATTACACGCACGTTAGAAATTTGCGATCGAACGACCCCTATCTGTCCACTGTGAAGGTTTTTTGACCCCATTTAACTCTATTATATTCCTTCGATAGCTTGGTGGCTATTTTCTATTTTGTAGATTATTTCCAGCACTAGCCCAAAGAGGTTAATATTTTGACCGCTCTATTTCCGAGACTGCCAAAACCCACACCCTCCATGATTTTGATCATCCTTATTAATTCATTAATTCGTTTATTTAATATTATGTAATTATTTACATTAGTTTAATTGCCATTTATTTATTTACTTTATTTGCTATTTATTTATATTATTTGTTTATTTGTTATTTATTTATATTTATTATTTGTTATATTATATTATATATTTATGTATTATATTTATTTTACCTTTTGTAATTATTTGGTTTTCTCATTTTATGTATTAATTATATTTATTTTACCTTTTGTAATTATTTAGTTTGCTCATTTTATGTTATTGATTTCCGAGAGTGAATCCTCTTGCCAAATCTTGGCAACACTGCCCCCCCCCCCTTTGGACGTAGTACCATATATCTTTGATATAGATGGCACATCTTTCTGTACACTACTGCCACTCTCAGGGCCGTACGATACGTAGTGGTACTACAGGGACAAACAGAGAGACATACTCGAGCAAATTTTGCTATTTTTTTGTTTTTTGTTTTTAATTATTTGTCCGCTTATTGGCTGGTGCGTGTGTCAGTTTATTTATTTATGCGTCAGTGTATTTAAGAGACATAATTTTTTTTAAAAATAAACAAGTAACAACTAATATAGCAAATAAACAAGCAAACAAACAAATTTTGTTTGTTTGCTTGTTTGTTTATCAGTATTTATCCATCATAGTATTTTCTTGTTGACGTATTTTTGGATGTTATGACAATATTTTTTTTCTGTGTTTCCAGACCCTATCACCGCCGCCATGACAGCCCGGTCGACAGTGGAGCCACCTGTAGGGAGACCAGGCTAAAAATTTTTAAAAAGCGATATGGAAATAAGTAACTAGTCATGTCGGCGTCCAGTCCATCTGCACCGCGTCTGTGTAAGTATATATAAAACTAGCGATTTGCGCTGTGGTTGTTTGTTCAAGAGTAACCTTGGGCCAGGGTTACATGTTGTAGTAAGTAAAAAAAAAAGAGCGCACATAGATTTACCCTCGGGTTGTTGCAGCAACATTACGCGTCACGTGTATAATTTGTGTACATCGATCCTGTATATCACTTGAGGGGAGGGTCAACAAGACCAGGTGGCGGCCGCGTGTATGTAACATCAATCCATAAAAGGGGACATACTGCACTTGGAGTGTTTGTTCAATTCATTCGAGTGACGACATGAGAGGATGTAGCATATATACCTTTTTTTTAAAAAAAAATTATTCATAAGACCATCGTGTTTTATGAATATGTTTATTATTAATAGTATCATTATTGACTATTTATTTATTATTATTTTACCGTTAATTTATTTTATCATTAATTGTTATTAATATATTTTTATTAATTTTTATGAATCTATTATTTTATCATTATATGTTATTAATTTTTATTAATATTTTATTTTATTAATTTTTATTAATCTATTATGTTATTAATTTTTATTAATCTATTATGTTATTAATTTTTATTAATCTATTATTCGATAATTAATTTTTATTAATCTATTATTCGATAATTAATTTTTATTAATATATTATTTTATTGTCTATTTAGTATCTATTCATTGTTTTATTATTCATAATAATTTCATTCATTCATTTAATTATTCATTAGTATTTAATACGTTATCTGTTATTTTTAGCTTATTAATAATACTAATTTATTAATAATAATAATGTTGTTTTATTATTACCTGTAGGCCTGTTTAAATTATTATTATTAATATTATTATCTAATATTTATAGTTCATTATTCATTTTTTATTAATCATCTTTTGTTAATATTAATTTTTGTATCGATGAACAAATTATTTAATTTTAAGGTAGAGCTGGCTTAATTTTGCATGCATAATTAGTTTTTGTGTAGACTTGCCAAAAAAGTAGCAAAAAGCATATGCAAAAATGCGGAAGAATAATGCATGTTTGCTTGCAAAAAAAAGGCGTCTGCGTGAATGCACCATGAAGCAGACAATTTGCAAAATGCCCGCTGCATGATAATTTTTTGTGCAATTTTTATGCGAAATACCGTAAGTTTTGCAGCGGAAAAAGTTCCACGTACGCATGAAAAACAAGAGCGAAATTTGCACAAACCTGTGTACAATTTTGAGATCGGATTGTCGCATTATAATTAGGACTAGTTTTTGCACATTTTCTAGTCATATATCTAATCCAAATCGCTTAACATGCGATGCTATCTAGGTTGCATGTACAAACAGTTATTTGACCTCAATTGTGCAAATTTAAACCATTTTGCGCACTATTTTCGTACAATTGCGCTAATGTATATATTGGTAATTTTTTATGCAATATTTGCAAATTTCCTAGTAGGGAAGGTAGGTCTGTATTCTGCGAAATTCAGCTTCCGAGAATTGCATCTTCGCGAAACCTGTACAGCATAACTTTCCCTTTTATAATTTAATTGCATTGTTGCAAAAAAATCGCAAACCTTTTCCTCCGGTAAGATATAATCCGGGTTTTTATTTATTGCGACAATATTATTTTCGCACAAGTTCACTCGGGATCAGATTGAAAATTTGTGCAAAAATTTTTACGAACTTTGCTCAAGTGAATTTGCAATATTTTGCGTAGTCTGGTATGACGCACTTGCATTTTAGAAAATTTATATTTCAAGTTTGCTTCCCGAATATTGTTCAAGGTCAGCATATAAAACTAGTTTTGCGCGCAGAATTTAAGTCAACTAGGCCAAGCTGCGCAAGTTCAAGGATAGACATACCTTTAAAAACACACCCTGTCGCCAATCCGGAATGGTTTTTTTTTTTTTGCGAAGTGGAATCTTGCCAAGGACGACCGGTTAGATTAACACTTACGTGGGAATTGGGGCTGTGTGGTTTTTGCATTGTTGTACTGGGCGTCAGTTATTCTTACGGGGCGTCAATTGTACTGTTTGGTTACATAGGCAGCAACGACCTGGGTTCACTTCCGATTGCGAAATAATATGTGCGAAATTTTAACTAATAATCGTAGCCTATAATTGGCGTAAAATTTTCGCAGATTTACACCAGGGTGCACACCAGGCTCGGAAATGAGTAAGGTAGCAGACCTGAAGCTATCACGATAGCCTCCAGGAGAGGAACGCCTCTCGTGGAGGCTATTTTGAGCTCGTTACAATTTTTTTTGCTATTTTTAAACAGCTACTTTGATAGTTATTTTAGAGTTATCATATAGTGTATTAGATCCCATTTCAAGCAGCTTATTCGGTAGTAACTTTTAGAGGTTATCGTATTAGTATATTAGATCCAATTTCAAGCAGCTTATTCGGTAGTAACTTATATAGGTTATCGTATTAGTATATTAGATCCTATTTTAAGTAGCTTATTCGGTAGTTACTTTTAGCGGTTATCGAAAATAATTGCTACTCGTCTTCAAATATATTTTAAGCAGCCACCTTGATAGTTATTTTATGTTATCAGACATACAATTAGTAGCTATAACAGTAATCAGATTTCAAGCAGCTACTTTGATAGTTATTTTAGAGGTTATCAATTTATCATATATACAGGGTGGTCCAAGTTCAAGTGTCGTTTTATAACGGCGATTAATTGAAGCGCTTAACGATGACGTAGCAGCGACGTGTAAAATTGCCCACTTCGATGGCGCCGAAGATGCGCCGAAGTGGGACATTTTACGCGTCGCTGCTACTCATCGTGAAATCACTGCTATTAATCGCCGTTATAAAACGACACTTGAACTTGGTCCACCCTGTATATTGTATTAGCTAACAGGCATATCCTATTTTAAGCAGCTTATTCAGTAGTTACTTTTAGAGGTTCCGGTTACAGAAAATATTAGCTACCCACCTTCCAATTTTAAGAAGCCTACTTGATGGTTATTTTATGTTAGCAGAAATATTAGTTAACGTAATCCGATTTTAAGCAGATACTTTGATAGGTATTTTGGTGGTTATCGGAAATACTAGCTAATAGTCCTGTTTTAAGAGCTCCTCAGCCATTTTAGAGGTTATCAGACGTATTAGCTGAAAGTCAGGCTATTTAAAGCAGCTATAACTCTGATAGTAATTGTACAGTTAGCGGAAGTATGAGATAAAGTAATCCGATTTCAAGCAGCTACTCTGATAGTTATTTCAAAGGTTATTATAGATATTAGCTAACGGTCGGCCAATTTTAAGCAGCTACTTTGATGGCTACTTTTAGATATCAGAAATAGTAGATAAGTCAGTCAATTGTAAGCAGATACTCTGATATAGTTATTAATTATTTATATAGAGAGATTATGTCAAATATGAGCTAAGAATCATCAGATTTTAAGCAGCTACTTGATAGTTTTATTTTAGGCTATCAGAAATAACAGCTGACAGTCATCCCACTTTAAGCAGCTACTTTGAGGGTTATTTGTAGAGGTTATAAATATTAGCTTCCAATTCGACTTATCCGTATGACTCGACCTTGGTACAGGTTATGTAAAGAGATTAAGAGAGCCGTAAACGTGGGCAGGTTTTACGACGTATTTGTGTAGTAATGTAGCGTATAGTAATGACGAACAATGGTATATTTCCAGGCCGGTACCTGGTCCTCTTCCTTCTGCTGTTGGGGTCCAGTTCGACGGGGAAGGAGATCAACTCGACGTCGACGTCGATCAGGGCGGAGAAGAACAAGCTCGTGGACGATGTGGAGGAGGCGTCGGAACGCGTCAGGGACGTCGCGGTGCGGCAGGTGACGCACCCGGACGTACATCCGCAGCAGAACCTCGATGTTGAAGAGGAGGCTACGAGCAGCAAGTACGACTCGGTAGCATCGGTGGACCATGCCGGACACTTGGATCGTACGACTACGAGCGTCTACGAGGCGGAGACCACCACCACACAGGACGCAAGCAGCCGATACGAATCGGCACCGACGGTCGATCCTGGCAGTCCGTTTGAACCATCCGTGACAGTCGACCGTCGTATCGGTCATTTTGAGTCAGCGACGGTCGATCCTGTCAGCCATGTTGAATCGGCTACGTCTACGAGCGTCTACGAAGCTGAAGCCACGACTCTGAACGATACGGACGTGGCAAGTGACGGCTCCGGAAACTCGACCGACGAGCAGGTACAGCATGTCATTTTGATGTATCGGTTATGTTTTTAATTTTCAAGAAAGACAGGCAGTCCTGACTTACGTAGACCTCTGACGTCAGATATGAGAAGACCGTAACTCAATCTCCACTTCCCCTTGCGGCGAGAAAAAAAGCAGGGGTACCAAAAGCACCCAACAGGTGGAGTTGGGATGCCGTTCCTTTTTCCCCCTTCCCCCAACGCCACCTCTTGGATGCTTTCGGTAACACTTGCTTCCTTTTCTCGCCGCAAGGGAAGTGGATATTGAGTTACGGTCCTCTCACATCTGACGGCAGACCTAGCCTCTACTTTACGTAATTTATGTGACTTACATATGATATGCGTAGGTCGAAAGGTTTATAGCCCTAACTTCGACTTACGCAGATCGTGACATATGTAGATCCGGATTTACGTTGACATACCCTCTACTTACGTAAATATAGAGGATATGTCTATAGGCTACGTAAGTCCAGATCTAGTACTTAAGTCGAGGCCACTCCTACATAAGTAACGATCTGCATTAATTGAAGTTAGGTCCACATACATTAATCTTGACTTACGTATGTGCAGCTAACTTCGACTAATGCAGATAGTTACTTCGTAGGCGTGGCCTCGACTTACGTAGAGTCGTAGACTATAGACGTAGCCTCTGCGTATAAATCGGTTAGGTCCACATACGTAAGTCACGATTTACGTATGTAGACCTAACTTCGACTTACGCAGATCCTGACTTACGTAGATCTGGACTTACGTAGACGTACCATCTACTTATACGTAGATCCTGACTTACATTGACGTTACTTCGATTTACGTAACTTATGTAACTTGCTTAGATCTGGACTTACATAGATGTAACTTCGACTTACGCAGATCCTGACTTACGTAAAGTTCCCAACTTGCGCAAAAATTGTACCGTACCAACTGGTAGCGGCCTTCGACAATGTTCAGAACATGTCTATTGGGTATTGTACAGGTGTCCGAGCAGTTTGACCCGCACCATACCAGGCTGGTGCACGAAACAGCGGAGATCACGACCTACTCGTACGACACTACTTCGCCTGAGGATGAGTACAGCGACTACTACTCGCAGTACGACTACAGCTCCGAACCGACGCCGAGTCTGGACACGACCACGACGATGCACACGATGTACAGCGTGCACTACACGGACCGCATCGAGCCTACGTCTACGGTCGTGTCTGGCGAGACCGTCAGCGTGCATCGGGAGTCGTACGACGAACATGGTCAGCATGACTACGAGGTGGTGCCGACGGTACGGACCAGCTCGGTACATCCAGACCTGAGCGAGGACCACGACTACCCAGGAGACCACTCCGGGGAGTACCCTCCGCCCGAAGGTGGGTCCTCGTGGTACACGTACACTTACACATACGAACCGTTTTCCTCTGACGGCACTCGGTACGGCGGCTCGTACTCTTACTCCTACTCCTATCGCTATGACTTCCCTTCCTACGGAGTCCCTCACCACTGGGACGACCCGTACAGCTACCCGGACTACACTCTGGGAACCGATTACGTGAGTGGGATGTATAGCGACATCGACCCGACCTCCGTGACGTACCGGTACGGTGAGCCGACCAGTGACCTGACTCGAAGCACTTGGGCTTACTGGTTGAAAAGCAAGACCGGTGAGTCATTTTCGTACGGAGTAAAGTTTGCAGTAGTCCCTTGTCCGGTCCGTCACGTCACGTCACCATCCGTTACGTATACGGTAAGTTTGGACACAACCAGATCAATGGATGCGTCCGAACCATCATCATTTCACTTCTACGTAAGAGCAAAATATAGCTATCTGTGATTAAAAATAATAATGGTCTGGAAAATTTAAAAATAATGTTTAAACATATTTATGAATTAAACTAATAAACTAATTGATATAAATTCTTCAGTGTAACATATTAAGTGAATTAAATTAATAATTTATCTATATTCCTAATACCCTGCTGTGATGGCGATTCCTCCCGCTGTGTACGGCCTACAGCATTGGAAGTGATGTCAAAATTTAGCCAGCATGTCCTATATTTGCAATAAACTTTTGTATTTTGGGGAAATAGTGTCCAGGGAATTTATAAAACGCAAAAAATCTCTGACTGACTAAATAAAACTACCACGGAGTTCCCATAAACGCCGTTCCGGCCGCGGGCGCTACCTCCGCACCGTCTTACCTCGGCAATTCGCCGTCGGATGTCGCTGCCTGGTCCTCGTCCCTCTCTCACTCTCCACTTTCGCAATTTTGCCAAATTTTGGCAAGTTGGTGCCTAGTTTAAATATTATCATTTAACTCTTACGTAGAAGCGAAATGACATTTTGGGTGAAGTATACATGTACATATCTGTGCACATTTCTTCTGCTTCGTAGTTTGCATGATTCGTGTGTAGTTACATCTTTAAATAGTTCTTCATAACTTCTATCGATACCCGTCAATTACTGCTCCCTGACTGTTTCATTTTCCCACAACATAATAAGTACCATGCTGGGACCCTGTACGTATATCTCGTAGCCGTAATTTGCATGCAGTTTTTGCCCAGACTTGTGTAATTATCCACTTGACACACGCGAGTCATGTGGGTAAACACACACAACCTATTTCGCACGAGGGGACTGTAAACCAGGCCAGACACCAGGTGAAAGTTCGCGTGCGATACCGCCCTCAGTCGAACCAGACCACGATAAATATTTTTGCAGTGGACTTGGTCCGAGTCGGTTCCTTCCTGACAATTTTTTTTTTGCGAAAACTGCATAATTTGTGTTAGAAAATTGGAATGAAATATAGCAACAGCATATTTGGACTACATGAGTGTAATAACGGACCAAGATTTTGCTAAAATATATCGTACTGACTATTCGCGAAAATTTGCAAAAAAATTGCAAGTAATGGGCGCTAAATTAGAAAATCGAAAAAATCGCCATGAAGGGAGGGAACTCTGATTAACATTATTCTTGTCTGTTTTCTCTATCACTAATGTTTGGTTGCATTTAAATTTTTAATTCAGATTATTGAAATTCAATGATAAATTTAAAATTCGCAATTAATTTTTGAACAAGTGTGCAAATAATTTTTGAATTCCAAATGTGCAATTAATTTTTCAATTACAAATGTGCAATTAATTTTTCAATTACAAATGTGCAATTAATTTTTCAGTTACAAAATTTTCAATTGAATTTTCAATTACAAATGTGCAATTAATTTTTCAGCTACAAAATTTTCAATTGAATTTTCAATTACAAATGTGCAATTAATTTTTCAGTTACAAAATTTTCAATTGAATTTTCAATTACAAAAATGTGCAATTAATTTTTCAGTTACAAAATTTTCAATTGAATTTTCTTAACACAATATTTTCCTCCCGGGACAAGAGCCAGAAAATAATTGCAGGTCTGGTTGTAGTTAACTTATTTTGATAGAATTTTTTGCAACTAAATTTTCTATCCAAAATTTGTGCAATTAAATTTTTAACTCATTTTCCTTCCGCAAAATTGCTGCCAACAATGACTTTTCTTGGATTTTTTTTCCATATTTTTTGGAGCATGTGCTACCGGACTTTTGCCTGAAATTTCTATTAAATTTTTTAAATATTTGTATGAACAAATTAAGAACACAATAACTCAAAATCTGACATTTTGTACTAGTGTCCTACATTCATACAATTCGAGGCATGTCTGGGCAGTGTCTGGTTGTTGTGTACTGTATACCAGGTAATAATTATTTTTAATGCTAGTTGCTAGAGGAGGAAAACGGTCATGTACGAATCATCTTACTATTTACTTCCTTATTAGTTTTTTGTAAAATATATTTCCTTGGTGAAAAGGCATCCTCTTCATTTCATTTATTCAGAGCTGGGTCCAAGCTTAATGGTTGAGGTTGGATCGCATGAGCCAACAATCAGCACGCTTGAGTCAAACCGTAGCAGCAGTACAACAACTCAGGTTCTACCTGTAGATGAGACCAGTGGTAGTACCGGTAACGAGGTAATTGAGGAAACCAGCTCAATGACCGACAAACCCAGTGTTGTTGGAACCACGGAAGAAGAAGAAGAAAGTGAGCCGTCTTGCATTTTGTGGTCCTCTTTTTTTTTTTCTTTCACTTGACTACACATACTTTCCCTTCATGGTTTGAAATGAGGGCTGAATAAGATGACTTAAAGATGACCTCTCTATTGGCAGGAAATCAAAATGACACCAAAGGATCTACGGAGAAACCCAATTCGGTCAGGGTGTACGTGCAGGTTGAACTGGAGTCAACTTGGCCAGAATTTTGTGAGAACCGTGGGGCTTTCCAGGAAGCGGTGGCTCAAATGCTGAGGAAAAATCTGGAGAGGTATGATTGACCTTTTGACCTCACTTGTGTTCAGGTGCTGACCCCTTCATTTGCAGGCCTGTGAAATGGTGGCAGGTGGTCTTGCTGGATATGGACCAATGCGATGGACCCATTCATAAGAGAGCTGCGGTCATCACGGTCAACTTTTATGTGAGGAACTCTGAGGGCAAGTATGACCCAGAGTTGACCGAAGCTGTTGGGACCACCTGGCACTCATCAAGGATGGAGGACACCCAGTTTAACAATAAGGTAATGCTTAGGACCTGGACAAACAAACAAACAAACAAACAAACATTGTGGACA
Source organism: Catajapyx aquilonaris (assembly GCA_000934665.2). Taxonomy (NCBI): domain Eukaryota; kingdom Metazoa; phylum Arthropoda; class Diplura; order Dicellurata; family Japygidae; genus Catajapyx; species Catajapyx aquilonaris. The sequence continues at coordinate 10,395 of JYFJ02001380.1, forward strand.
AACAACAACAAACTTTGTGGACAAACAAACTTCGTAGACAAACAAACATTGTGGACAAAGAAACAAACTTCATAGACAAAAAAAACTTTGTGGACAAACTAACTAACAACAAACATTGTGGACAAACAACAAACTTTGTGAACAAACAAACAAACTTTGCCTTATACACATTATTTACTTAAATGTAGGCTAATGTTACCAGTAATTTGAATTCACTTGCAGATCAAGAAGTTGCAGATGATTTATCCGCATCAGTCGGCAGTCACTGACAAGGACTCAACCGATAGCAATAACTCTGGAATCATCGCAGCCATTACCATCTCAACAATAGCAGCCGTATGTCTTCTGCTTGTCGGAGTACTCCTGGTGAGTTGGACCAGTATGACGTGTGTGACTTTTGACTTGCGAATGTGTATGTATACAGGTGATGCTGAAGCAACGGCATGCTCGAGCCAAGTATGTGCGTCGTTGTCGTCCGGCAGCTCTGAACGCATACAACCTGGATAGCATGTCGGTCACAGGGAGTCTCAAGAGGAAGCATCCATTCACAGCATCCAAGAGGTCATACATCAATCAGGGGTTTGAAGATCCTAATGCTCCGTCGCACCCGGTCAACTTTGCCGGACTGGCCAATTTTTGCCTGGAGGAAGGCACGCTAGAGGAGGAGTTCAAGTCCATTCCGTCTAACACACCAACCATCGACGACCTTCCAGCTGGAGCGGAGGAGAAGAACCGGTATGCCAATGTCATACCAGTACCGGAGACCAGGGTCATCCTCAAGGCGCAGAATGGTGACCCACTATCAGACTACATCAATGCCAACTTTGTCAAGGTTAGACGCTCACTTCCTGATCCATAGCAATATCTCACCGTCTGCTAATGTCGCAGGGTCCAAAAGGAGCACCCAAATATTACATAGCTAGTCAAGGTCCTCTGGAATCAACCAGAGCCGACTTCTGGAGGATGGTGTGGGAGCAGCAGAGCAGAATAATTGTAATGCTCACAGACTTTGTGGAGGACGATGTCGTAAGTGTTTGTGTTTGATGTGTCCGACATGATGTTACATAATTTTTTCCGCAGCAAAAGTGTGCGGAGTACTTCCCAGTGTCCGAGACCCTGGATTGCCACCAGCTGTACGGTGACTTCCAGGTGACACTGAAGCGCAGGGAGAGCAAAGAGAGTTACGTGGTGTCTCACTACGTGTTGAAGGAGATGGAGCAGAATCTGAGGCGGGATCTGACCCATTTTTGGTTCCACGCTTGGCCCATCCGGGGTGTGCCGGATGACCCGGCTCCAATGGCCCAGTTCCTTCTTGACCTTAGGCCGTACTGCAGGTCAGACGGCAACCAGCATGCTGGACCAGTGGTGGTTCACTGCAGTCCTGGTACGGGCAGGACTGGTACGTTCATAGCATGTGACATCGGGATGAGAGAGTTTGACCATGATAGGCTGGTGGACATACCCAAATGTGTGCATAGGATCAGGAGGGACAGGGCCGGGGCAGTGCAGACCAAGGAGCAGTATGTCTTCATCTACAAGGTATGTCAACTCTTACACGCTGAGGGTATAAGTACCACAATAGTGCAAGTCTTAATGTGATTGATATTTTAGGTGCTGAATTACTATGCGGCAAAGCTTACCGGAGCTGCCATGGAGAGTTTATAGTGTTGTGAACGTTTTGCGGTAAATGGGTGCGTACGTGCTGTGGTCACAATGACTTTTATTGTATTATTTCGTTTCGAACTTATGTACATTTTAAACTCAAGTCTCTCTCTGCAGTCATCTGAACACATTTTTTCAGACATTTATGTGTTGTGTTAATTACAAGATAAGTTGGAAGGTTGATGGACGAAGAATGAGCTAAGTCACACTGGAGTGGATACTTAAATATTATTGTAAATTTTACTTGTGAATAAGTGGAAAAAATAAATAAAGGCAACCAAACATTATTTTGGTGTACAACTAAAATACTAATGAAAATAATGATAAATCCTTTTTCAGATGTTCAAGGATATTATTTTCTTCCTTATTCCAATGCTGATTATGGAGGCTAATTAATTTACGGCAAAGGCAAGGCGTGTGATGTGGTCCCGACCTGTCTGCATATAATTTAGGATGTGCATCGGTCTTCCTCAAGGCGTAGGCCTACTGGAAAACACAGGGCAAATGACAATGCAAGGATTATACTTTGGAAAGGGAAAGGCTGCTGTCATTTGTGTTTTTGACCTACTTATGATATGATATGATTGTTTTTATTAGCTTCCTTTACCAATACAACACCTTGCACGCCATTAGGTCACTGAACAGGGAAGAGGACCCAAGGTAATATTAGATTTGTCGCTGTGTTTATTGGCAAGTACTGATAGCTAGGCTACTCCTAACAGGAAATGTGTCAATTATATCCAAGGATCATGATGCATCATGTATGTGACAGACGTCACCTGGAGCATACTGCATGCCATGAACATTTCCCAATTGTTTGTGATAGCCTGTGAAGCTCAACATGTTGGAGAAAGTAGTGCTTGTGTTTTGCTTATTTTTGTGGACAGATTGTGCAAAGATGATAGTGACTGACAAATATGAGGATGAAAGTGAAGAGGCACTCTTGGCACAAGTAGTGTCCAGGATGAGCCAGGAGAACACTCGACTGGTCAACTGCACCGTGGCCATCCTGCACGATGGACGAGTACTGGACAATGGTCTGGAGAAACTAATCACTAGTGTGGACGTCCCAGTGGTGGTTGCTTCACTGGAGGAGAATCCGAAGCGTGTGAACGAGAGGGAATTGGTGATCCAGCAATCTGGGCAGTGCTTCTTCATTCTGGTTCACTGCAGTCTTAATTTGACGGAACAATTACTCAATCAATTTGCTAGTGGCCTGAGGCATTGGAAAACCACTCGTGACTTTATTGTGTTCCACATACATGACGGGCGTCTTTATGAAGCATTAGGATGGGAATCCCCACAATACAAGTACAGAGTGGGTGTGGACAATCTGAAGATTGAAAATGGAAACCTGACATTTCAGTTACTGTCAGCATGCTACTTCTGCCAGGAAGGAAACTATTCCGTCGGTGAATCACATGATGTCACATCTTTTGAGAACTTCTTTATTGACAAGACAGTGGACTTTCGTGGGAGAGTCATTCGCGTCGTTAGTCCCCATTCTGATTTAAATCCATACTTGAAACAATACTTGCATTATGTAACCAAAGAAAACCATACGAAGGAAATTGACCAATTCGCTCACTACCAAAATAAGATCATACAGCCATTACATCTGGAATACTTTAGTTTTACCCACCCTTACGCAATGGATAGCATGATGATGGTAACAAAAAGACACCAACCAACCATGGCTTGGTCTGTGCTACTCGTTCCCTTTTCCTGGCAGGGGATTTTGCCTTTCATCACTGTGATATTGGTCATCACCGTAATGTTTTGCGGTCTTTTGAAATCTGGTCAAGGTAATTTTGTCACCATCCTTGTCCTTAAGGTGTCACCACCTCTTTGTAACCAGTCCATCAAAATCAGAGACTTGAGACCTGCTGCGACCTGGATCTTCTGCATGTATCTCTTCTTCTGCGTCCTGATGTCCAACTTCTTCACTGCAGACATGGTCGGACTCTTTATGGATAAGCCCGTTAGAAATGTCGACTCTTTGACGGACCTTGTGGACATGGGTTACAAGTGGGGTGGCTGCCTACATGACAAGCTTTACTTCGACTCCTTCGTCAATGTCACTGAGATAGAAGTGGAAAAAGTGATCGTGAATGGGATGGAATATTCCTATATGAAGGACTATTACGACATCATGGCAGAATGTTTTGGTAAAGTAATGATGGAAAGGTTTGCTTGCTTCATGCAAGTAAGTCCTCTGAACAGTTATTTTGTGGCACAATACAGTTTTCATTGGAAAATATTTCATCAGGATGAGATTCATGTGGTGCGAAGTACTCTACCACTCATGATGGGTAGAATAATCACTACGAAGAAGTACTCCGTGGCATACGAATCCCTCCAACGAGGTGTGCTGAGATACATTGATTGCGGATTCCTTCATTACAACACGTACATTAAAATGAAGCAGATCACGGACCACCAGGAGATGTTTTTGTTCCAGGTAAGTGATAATGCTTCAAAAGGCAAGTCTCCAACGGCCCTCGAACTGAGTCACTTAAAGTCTCCATTTCATGCCCTGTGTTTTGGTATGTGTCTGTCATTGGCTTGTTTTCTGTGCGAAACTACAGATCTATTGGGTTTCCTAAAGCGACATGGTCGTCATAGTGGACCAAGACCCAAAAAACTATCTGGCTGTGCTGTAAATCTGAACCAATTAAATATGCAGCACCCAACACTTAATCCGGAAACAAATCTATTATTCACACTATGAGAGTTCAGTGACAACATGCTTATTGAAGACTTTTAAATAACAATCAAAGCTGTGTTGTATATATTGTTCAAATGTTTCATTGTAATTATTTGCACATGTGTTTAGTTCCAGTGTGATGTGTCACACCTCATTTTCACGTTTTCGATCACTAATACAATAAATCAATACACTGCTTAGCATTATGCACACAAGTTAAGTGTTTCATTTAGTGGTAGTTGAAATAACGACTCTGCATAGAAGGTGATGCCTGACAATTCTGTTATTGACATACACTAACACCTAAGAAATTCACGAGGCTATATCGCATTCACATCCAAGGGTCTTGACGAGTTGAGCAATAAGAGTGACATCACGTGCTCAGTGCTGTCACGTGCCAACTTGGTTGTCCACACCTTGAGCTGTCTCATTGGGAAATACTTTCTGGGACACTCAGTCCTTCTTCACTTCCAACATGGTCAGACTTCTCATGAAAAAGTCTTTTAAAAATGTGGATTCTCTGAAGGATGTTGTGGACATGAGCTACAAGTGGGGTGCCAGCAGACACGACATGTTTTATTTCGATTCCTTTCTGACGTGACCGAGATTGAACTGGAAAAGGTGATTGCCACCCGTCCGGGATTGAATACTACTATATGAAGGACTATTTTAATTTTATGAAAAAAATGGATTAAGAGAACAATGGTAGAGAAGTTTGCTTGCTTTGTGCAAGGTGCCTGGAACATGGGGTTTCCTTCACAGTACCAAACAGATAAACTTCATCTGGATCAGATTCACGTGGTACGAAGTGAACTAACATTCATTATGGGAGGAAGAGTGGTCACCCAGATAATTTACAAGGCCTAGAACTGCTCCAATTGAAGTCACCATTTTGCGCACTGTTTGTTGGATTATGCATTTCATTGGCTTCCTTCCTCTGCGAAACTAATATAACCTGATGAGTTTTTGTGCAATTAATATTGCTCAGCGATTATCGACAAAATATAAGGAAATGTAGGGTTACCCCACTCGTATTGATTCAAGGTACAGGTAACATTAATTTCATTCTCTATAGGTATCCAGCTTCTAGGACGGAAATAAATTATTCTGATTTCTTCATATATCTCTTTGTAATTATGCATACGTTGAGTGTAAGCTCGATTTTAATTGACCTTACGTAACTATCCATCACACGTTTTTCTCGCGTGTCTTCATTCAATTAATCAGGAAAATGTTTCGCATCAAGCCCTCAGCTATTCCTTTCATTATTCAACCATTGGAACGGCTGAGAAATTCAGGTGATGTGGAGTAATCCTATTTAATATTATTGACGAGTAGTGATGTTGGGATGACAGCATGTGCGCAATACTGTCACGAACCAATTGGGCAGTCCACACCTTGAGCTGTCTCATATTGGGATAGGCTTTGTGGCACTCTCAGTGCATGAAGCTATAAACATGTTCTGGAAACCTTTATTCATTTCGCACTTACTTTTGTGGACAGTTTTTGCAGAAGTGACAGTGACTACACAATCTGAGGATGAAAGTGAATTAACACTTTTGGCAGAAGTGGTGTCCAGGATGAGCCAGGAAAGCACTCGACTGGTCAACTGCACCTTGTCCATCCTGCACGATGGACGAGTACTGGACAATGGTCTGGAGAAACTAATCACTAGTGTGGACGTCCCAGTGGTGGTTGCTTCACTGGAGGAGAATCCGAAGAGGGTGGACGAAAGTGAATTGGTGATCCAGCAATCGGGGCAGTGCTTCTTGATTCTTATTCATTCTGAATATGAGTATTTCTATTCGTTACTTCATCAATTATTTACTTCACTGAGAAAATGGAAAACAACTCGCGACTATATAGTTTTCCACATCACAGACGGATATCTTCATCATGCATTAGCATGGGAATCCCCACAATACAAGTACAGAGTGGGCGTGGACATATCAAAGCTGGAAAATGGCAACCTATCATTTCGGTGGCTGTCAGGGTGCTACTTCTGCCAGGATGGGAAATATTCGGTTGAAGAAGTGTCGACAGAGAAACCATTTGAAGACATATACAGGGAAAGCAAAGTGGATTTTCATAAGAGAGCCATTCACGTGTTGCAGCCACATCCTTTTTTAAATCCCTACTTGGAACAATACCTTAATTACGCAACCGTGAATGAGAGCCGTGAGACGGATTTGTACAATCACGAACAGGAAAGCGATTTTTCAAAATTAGATAGTTATGAAACTTTCACCCATCCGTATCGCATGGACAGGATGCTAATTCTCGCAAAAAATCATCCTCCAACTATGACTTGGGCAGTGCTTCTCTTTCCCTTCTCTTGGCAGGTGACTGACTGTCCCTTTCATCGCTGTAATATTGGTGATCACCTCTGCGTTTTGCCATCTCCTGAAACCAGACCAAAGTACTTCTAAGCTTCACTTCAGTTTTGTCACCATCCTTACCCTTAAGGTGTACCCACCTCTTTTGTGCCAGTCCATCAAAATGAGAGACTTGAGACCTGCTGCGACCTGGATATTCTGCATGTATTCCTTCTTCTGTGTCCTGATGTCCAACTTCTTCACTGCAGACATGGTCGGACTGCTCATGAAACAACCTGTTAAAAATGTGGATTCTCTGAAGGATCTTGTGGATATGGGCTACAAGTGGGGGACCACCAGACTGCACATGGAGTATTTCTATTCCTTTGCGAACGTGACCGGGATTGGAGTGGAAACAGTGATCGCCAATGGGATGGAATACTCCGATATGGAGAACTATTACGAATTCATGTTAGAATGCACTCAGAGAGTAGTGATGGAGAAGTTTGCTTGCTTCCTAATAGAAACTTGGTGGGTATGTTAGAGTACGATCCTAAAGCAGAAGAATTGCATCTGGATGAGATTCACGCGGTGCCAACTGAACTACCACTCGTAATGGTGGGAGTAGTCACTGAGGAAAGGTACTCGGTAATTTACGAATCTCTGCAACGAGGGTTGATGCGATACATTGACTGCGGATTCCTTCAGTACGAAACGTGCCTCATAATGCAGCTGTCGATACCTCAGCGGATGATTTCATTCGAGGAAGGAGAAGTAGTATCCGATGAAAATAATTTGAAAGGCCTCGAACTGATTCATTTGAAGTCGCCCTTTCTCGCCCTGTGTGCTGGATTATGCATGTCTTTGGCTTGCTTCCTATGCGAAATTAGTAAAATAATGGCTTTCTCATGCAAATCTGACTGAGCTATGAAGCCAACTAATTATCTGGAAAAGTACGTCTATACGCTACCCGTATACCGAGCATTTCAATTCCTGATACTGTTCTACTTTCAGTAAGGAAATTACTCCGTGTCCTCATATTATTCCTCTTTGTAATTATGCATACGTTTAGTGGAAGGTCAATGTTGTAATGCATCTTACGTAATTATCCATCACACCTTTATCTCACGTGTCTTCATGCAATGAACCAACAAATTGTTTCGCAATAAGCACCCAGGCTATAGGCTTACATTATTCTGCAATAACTTATATTGACAGAAACTGTCCCATGAGAAATTCAGGAGAAATGGCGAAAGACTTTGTGGCACCCTCAGTCCATGATGAAGCAATGTGACTTCTTTTGATGAAAACAACTGTGAAATGTTATTTTAAATGTGATTTTGCAAAACAAATCAGTTTTCAAAATGAAACATTTATAAAAGTCAGTCATTATTTTTAATGTTTTAGTAACCGCGATTGTAATGACTTAAATAATAATTATATATGTCACAGCTATGTCTCATATCTCACAATTTATTCAGAGTCAATAAAATATTTTGCAACATGAGGGGCGTTTCACTATTTTGTTGTTGACACACACTTTACGCCTGAAAAATACGATAAAAATATATTGTAAACGTTGAGATTGCTTTAGATTTTTTGATTAGTATAACCTCGAATGTGATGCCTTACGTAATTATACACGTTCCGTACGTGACTCCTTTTTCTGGGGTACCAGTATCTCAATTCAATAAATCCATGAAATGGTAATAGCCAATAGCACATAGGATATGCGTTTTAATTATACAGCCATTGACACACACTTACGCATGAGAAATTCAGGAGATATGGCTCAATCCTATCAAATATTCTGGACGAGTCGTGATGTAGCAATGACAGCAAGTGCGCAAAAATGTCACGGTTCAACTTGGCAGTCCACACCTTGAGCTGTCTCATGTTGGGTTACACTCTGTGGCACACTCAGTACATGAAGCTATAAACATGTTCTGGCAGGCTTTATTCATTTCGCACTTACATTTGTGGACAGTTTTTGGCGAAGTGAAAAAAACTATCAAATCAGACTATGAAAGTGAAGAGACATTTTTGGCACAAGTAGTGTCCAGCATGAGCCAGGAGAACACTCGACTGGTCAACTGCACCTTGGCCATCCTGATCGATGGACGAGTACTGGACAATGGTCTGGAGAAACTAATCACTAGTGTGGACGTCCCAAGTGGTGGTTGCTTCACTGGAGGAGAATCCGAAGAGTGTGGACGAGAGGGAATTGGTGATCCAGCAATCGGGGCAGTGCTTCTTCATTCTTGTTCACTCCAAATTTAATTTGATTGATAAATTACTCATGAAACAGCCCGTTAAAAATGTGGATTCTCTGAAGGATCTCTTGGACATGGGCTACAAGGGGAAGACCAGCAGAGAGCACAATCATGCTTTATTTTGATTCCTTTGCGGCCGTTACCGAGGTTGAAGTGGAAAAATTGATTGCCGGTGGTGTCGAATACTCCGAAATGGATGACTACCACCACTTCGTGGAGGAATGCATTGGGAGAGCAATGGCGGATAAGTTTGCTTGATTCGTACCAGAAAACATCTGGAACATGATAAGCTTAGTACAATATTATCAATCAGCGGATAAATGTCATCTGGATCAGATTCACGCGGTGCGAAGTGAACTATACCAGTCATGATGGGGGGAATAGTCATTGAGGAAAAGTACTCAGTTATTTACGGATCTCTCCAACGAGGTGTGATGAGATACATTGACTGCGGGATTCTTCATTACGACACATACGTCATATAATGCAGCAGGTCAAACATTATTTCCTGACGACTTCCACCAAAGAACACAAAGTTGCATCTGATGAAGATAATCTAAAAGGACTCCAACTGCTCCAATTATTGAAGTCGCCATTTCTCGCACTCTGTGTTGGATTATGATTGTGTGGCATTGGCTTGCTTATTTTGCGAAATTACAAAGTCATGGGTCGTGCAATGTTCTTTCTAAGCCTTCAAAACGCCATATTATACACATGGACTGGAAAAATGTCACCATTGATATTGTTGAATTTCATTGTTGTCTTGGTATTATGTGTGTTGACCATACTTTGAAAACAACGAATCAGCAACAATCATCGTTGATATTATAATAACTGGTTTCCATGTCATCTCTGGAACGCTCTGAAGCAGTTGCATTCTCTTCCTATACATATCCATTGTGGTCGGCCATCAATCCACCATTGGCCAGGCCTACTTACATCTGCACGGGACTTGGTGTGTCTCTCTGTATCAGTATAGGCTACCTACAGAGGTGAAGGTACCTAGTATAAATTTCATGACCAGCTTATAAAATCAGTCTCAATATGTTTGCACTAGCACTCGTATATTTGAAGTAATTGTTTAAATAATTGTTTTAAATATTAATAAAACAATGAATCCTGCTCATTTTTTATTGGCTGTACCTTATTTTAATCCAGCAGGCGGCGATCAACAGAGAAAATAATGTCTGATTTGTACCAGTCTGTCATGGCTCAACCAACTCGACCATTCTGGTTCAAGTGGAGTATTAAGCAATATCACATGATAGGAGAGAACAAAATTAGATCCGATACATTTACAACTGGCGGACCTGAACCCAAAAAGTGGATGTTGGAGCTCTATCCCAAAGGCATAACTGAGGCATCTAGTGGTCATCTCTCACTTTACCTCTACTACCTTCCTGCTGGTAGAGTTGATAGAGCAGATGCAATCACAGTATCAAGCAAATTCAGCATAAAGAGTGCCACCAACAATGACTATGATGTAGGTCCATCTAGCGTGCGCGCGTTCAGGGCCTGGGGTTATTCTAAATTCATTTCCATCCAAATGCTCCAAGAGCGGGCATCTGACCTCCTCCCTAACGACACTCTTACCTTGATTTGCGAGGGAGAGGTCCATTTGAAGAGAACAATGGAGACTGTGAAAGTGAGTACCTGTACTGAGGTTTGTGGCCCTGGATTAGCTGAAGATGTGCAGAATGCATGGAATTCGACTTCGAGTAAGGATGTGACATTGGTGGTTAACGAGTCACAGTTTCCAGTGCACAAGTTTGTTCTTTGTGCTCGAAGCCCAGTGTTTGCAGCCATGTTCCAGCATGAAACCGAGGAAAAAAGGACAGGAAAGGTTTTCATCAAGGACTTGAAGCCTGAAGTGGTGCAAGGCCTAATAGACTTCATGTACTCTGACCAAATTCCAGCAAGCATGACTGCAGGATTAGCTGTGGAACTGTTTGCAGCCGCTGACAAGTATCAGGTTCTGAAGCTGAAGTCCTTGTGCGAACTTCATCTCGTCAAATCTGTGACTGTTGATAATGTACTGCACCTTTTGAAGTGTGCCATATATCATAACAACACACCAACACTGAAGGACATGTGTTTGAAGTTTGTAAGGTCCAACGTGAAGGAGGTTAAGAAGTCCCAGTATTGGAAAGAATGTGTCGATTCGGATATCTTGAGGGTTCTTTTGGATATGTTTGCAGATTAAGAGCCTTCCAAATTCCCATATAATTTACAGTATATGAGGAATCAAAGTATGGATGTCAAAATTTCAAACGTGAAAAAGTGAAATAAATATGTTTAAAACGTCATTTCCAGTACTGTCTATGGATCCCACATATTGCCTTACAGTGTCCTGCTATAAGGCCACTCTACAAAAGTTAATACCTCTTAGGTATACAATTTATTGTAATAGATATTAGTGCTACAGAGATACACTACATATCAAATATAATGTCCCAGTAGAACCTCAGTTGCAAAAATAATTGCACCCAAACACCAGCTGAAAATGAATAGGAAGTACATGACACCTCTCATTTGCTCAAATTTCAAAGCCATTGATTGCAAGAACAATACATCCTTTTTTCTAGCGTCTCTGATTCCAATGAGTAAACTTGTTTCGAATAAGTACTTGTCGTATTTTGCCATAAGACCAGAGTCAATGTAATACAGAACAAACCGGTTGAAAATCGGCCCTAGTAAACTGTGCTTGTCAGTAATTAAACCAGCGAAAGTTAGAATTCCGGCTTCCTTTGATAAAACAATTGGAAGTTTTCCAGTCTTGTCAACAAATAGGGCACCTATGGCCAACAATATGTCAGCAGTAGTAATGCAGGCGTAGTTGTTGTCTATTGATTTACGAATGCAAGTGTTGAAGTCTTTTTCGTCTATCATGCGATCGGCAATGGGTTTTAAATATTCCAAATCATTATTCATAAAAATGCTGGCATAGTATGGTTTTGCTGCTTCCAACGTCCCCCATTCCCAGTGATCACTTCTTTTGCTGAGATCTTGATATGTCTTGGGTAAATCTTCCTGTAGTGGAGAGGCTAAAAATCCAAAATAACGTGCTTCGTAACCGCAAATTAAAACCAATGAACCAATCCACCAGAAGGATATGAACACTCGAGGGGCATTGCCTTCTGGTACAGTATTTGGATTTTCCTCAATTAATGTAGAAAATGTATATCTTAAAGAATAAAGGAAAATTGATGGTGGATATCTACCTGTTGGAAAAGGGCTGATGAATTGTTTTTGTACTTTAAGCACAAAGCAAAGGACGAAACTACCGGTGAGGCAGGCCAAAAACATTAAAATCCACATGTCAGAATGATGTGTATGGCAAAAGCACAGAATTCCACGAATAGCTCGGTCTGGATGTTCTCGTCGCAAATGTCACATGAGTAATATAAGTTGGAAACATGACTTGAACACCTCCGTACATTTCATATGTAAGTACTGAAAAACCAAACTCTGCAGTTCTTCCTAAAATTACACCTGTTTGTCCTGTGTAATTTCCATCTACCAAACGTGAATCTGGAAGTTCTCCGTCGGCTAATTCAGCAAGTTCTAATGTCCAATCAAAATTCAAAATTTCACTTGCTATGAGCGTGTATATAAACGTGCCAAACATCGGCAATGTATTGTCCAAAATGTACCTCAACTCTTCCTTGGTCAGATCAAGCGGCCCCGTCGCATTAATTACATTACCTTGTAGATTGGTGGAATAATCCCGAAACAACTTCGGTGTTTGGCCACCCTTGTATTGACCGACATGTACCACCATTGGGTTGCCATTATCGCAATAATGACAGTTTGACATCACCTGCAGCGAGTGAGTGTCCTCGTCGTGCTTGATCCCGATCTGAAAGAGCATCATTTGGACGATGGGATGCATCAACACTGTGTCCACTAATCCGTCCCTGGGCCAGAAGAGAAACCTGTCCCTTCCGGTGTCCATGAGGTGAAGAGTGGCAGCGTGGACCACCAGAGGAGACAAGGTGTCCAGTGTCCCGAAGGCGAAGAGGAAGGTGGCGCAGGGGTCCAGTCTCCTGGCCTCCGGTCTGTGCAGCCAGGAGAACCAGTACTGTCCACTGGCGTCCACTGGTGTCCCGTCCCACCTCACCACCGCCACTTCCTCCGATCCATTGTTGATCAGCCGGTTAAACGAAGAGGGGAACACCAACCAGTCGCCGCACAGCACCAGGAGACACCCCTCTCGATGGACATCACTCACCAAGGATGACACCAGTTCCTCTTCCTCCGACCAGGATGATGTTCCCTGTACCTGACCATACACTGCACAAAGAGCAACAAATGCTAACCGAATCGCTTCCATGATCGAACTGAACTATTCCGATCGATTCCTACGTTTTATATGAGTATCACAGCCACATTTGGCGATTGTACTATTTGGCAGTGTCACAGCTAATATGGTACGTTTCTCATTAAAGAAATCCGAAATATTAATATGTTAATAAATTCACATTAAATTGCATTACAACTGTTGTTCGGAATTAATTATTTGCACGCTTTTGCCTAATTTTTCGTTCGGAAAATATTATATGAAGGATGCCAGGACTGGTTGTTATTTGAGCATCAAATTATGTCCGATGATTGTGACATATGACGGCCATATTATACCACTCTTGCTTTTTTCGGATTGCATTAAACTGCCTTCTTTGATCTATACGTCATATGATTACCTGCAAGTCCCTGTCTTCTGATATTTTTGTTACGCTTCTTGTCACACAGACTATTATTTAAATGTGTATGGCATACATGGCCGTATCACTTCCTAATCACAAAAATAGATTCAGTGGAACTCATTCCATACCCATCTGAAATCACACATTTGCATTGGATGGGAAATATTTTGCCCACCTCAACATACTTCATATAATTATTATAGTTGAGTCGGAGGTGAGGTGAAAATGAGTTTTTAAATATCAGGAATAAACCAGTCTGTTATAACCGAAAGCTAGTCTACGTGTTTAACTAGGCCGTAAGTTATTGACAGACTCTATGGCCTATAATAAACAAGAGAAATAGAGAAATGACGAGTCGCGATTAGGTTATGACATAATGTGCTCAATAATGTCACAGGCCGATCGTTCTACTAGTTGAGATATCCTTCATGAATTTTAGGATTCAATCACCAATTTCTAAAATGTTATTGTAATCGGTATTCTGTTTGGCAACAAGCGTGAGGGCTATGAGATTATATTTGGCAGGGGTCTCAATATTATTGATGAAATGAATTAAATGTTTAGCGACATGCCACCTTGCCAGGTGTTTCATTATTCTGATGTTGACAGACACTAACGTCTATGAAATTCACGAGATATGACGTCATTCTTGACGAGTCATGATATAATAATGACAGTATGTGCGCAAAACTATCACGGGCCAAGGGTGTACAGTCCACACATTGAACAGAGGAAAACCAGACTCATTTAATAACATTTCCAAATCATACACATTGTCTGGCTTTCAGTCAGTGAAGCTAAAAATAATGCTCTGTCAAGCTGTGTTCATTTCTCAGATACTTTTGAGGGCAGTTTTTGCAGAAGTGACAGTGACTAGGAAATCCCAAGTTGAGATTGAACAAACTCTTTTGGCACAAGTAGTGTCTAGGATGAGCCAGGAGAACACTCGACTGGTCAACTGCACTTTGGCCATCCTGCACGATGACCATGTCCTGGTCAATGGTCTGAAGAAACTAATCACTAGTGTGGACGTCCCAGTGGTCATTGGTTCACTGGAGGAGAATCCGAAGAATGTGAACGAGAGGGAATTGGTGATCCAGCAATCGGGGCAGTGCTTCTTGATTCTTGTTCACTCCAAACGTAACTTGCTTGACCAGCTGCTAGTCCGCCAATTTGCTAATGGCCTGAGACATGGGAAAATCACCCGCGACTTGATTGTCTACCACGTACGTGACAGATATACTATTGAAGCTTTGAACAGGGAATCTGAACAATACAAATACAGAGTGGGTCTGGATAATTTGAGGGTAGAAAATGGGAAACTAACATTTCGGTTGATGTCCGCATGCTACTTCTGCCAAAAAGGAAAGTACTCGGTCCAAGAACTGTCTACAGAGGCGCCATTTGAAGACTTATACAAAGACAACACAATGGATTTTGGCGGGAGGACAATTCACGTGCTGGGGACTCCAGATTTTTTTTTAAACCCCTACTTGCAACAATACCTGCATTACGTAACGATGATGTCACTGATGTACGAAACCCGTAAGACGTCCCTCTACACTCACGAACATGAAATCGATATATTAACATTAGATAACTCACAGACTTTCACCCACCCTTATCGAATGGAAAAGATGTTAATTCTCACTAAAAAACATCTTCCAACCATGACTTGGGCGGTGCTTCTCTGTCCCTTCACCTGGCAGGTGACACTTCCTTTCGTGACTGTGATATTGGTACTCACCACACTGTTTTGCCATCTCTTAAAACCTGGTCAAAGCACTTCCAAGTATCACTTCAGTTTTCTCGCCATCCTTGCCCTGAAGGTGTACCCACCCCTTTTGTGCCAATCCATCAAAATCAGAGACTTGAGACCTGCTGCGACCTGGATCTTCTGCATGTACTTCTTCTTCTGTGTCCTGATGTGCAACTTCTTCACTTCCGATATGATCGGACTATTCATGGACAAAGCAGTTAAAAACGTGGATTCTCTGGATGATCTTGTGGACATGGGCTACAAGTGGGGAACAATTAAACAGCACAGGTCTTATTTCGATTCCTTTGCGAACGTGACCGAGATTGAATTGGAAAAAGTGATCGTCAATGGGATGGAATTCTTCGATATGGAGGACTACTATTACTACAACTCCATGTTAGGATGCGTTAGGAGAGTAATCGTGGAGAAGTTTGCTTGCTTCGTACCAGAACGCATCTGGAGCGTGGTGAGCTTGGCACGGTATCATTCTTCGGATGAATACCATATGAATCAGATTCATGCGGTACAAAGCGAACTACCACTCATGATGATGGGAATAGTCACTCAGGTACAGTACTCTGTTATTTACGAATCTCTGCAGCGAGGTGTAATGAGATACATTGACTGCGGATTCCTTCATTTCGGCACGTACGTCATAATGCAACATTTCAAATATTTATTTCTGATGATTTCATTCAAGGAACGAAAAATTTCATCCGATGGAAATAATTTAAAGGGACTCGAACTGCTCCATTTGAAGTCTCCATTTCTCGCCCTGTGTGTTGGATTATCAGTGTCTTTGGCATGCTTTCTTTGCGAAGCTACAAACGCGATTGATCTTCATGCAATTCGTGCTAAACAATGCACGGCTGTTAATCGACACAAATCATCAGAAAAGATATGCACGTCACACTCGTATACCGATTAGATGTACAGCGAACAGGAAAGAATCCCGAAACAAACCTGGTATTTACATTGTGATGGCTTATAATAATTAAAAATGGAAAATCAATCGCAGAGTTTTTGGTACTCTCCATGGCCGAAGTAGTATAGGGACCATGTGAAATTGTAGCTAAATTATTGAGACGTATAGTGATATGATACCCAGAATTTTGTGTAATAAATTTACGAGCTTATGCGTCCATCATGATGGAAGGATATCGACGAAACTAGCTGCTCTGACTACTACAGTTCGGCCTTTGATTTAACATCAATAATTGTGAAAGGAATGGAAGCCATCTTGGACAGAAAAAGAGAATGCAAAGTAACTGTAAATTCCTGTAAATTATGCAGGACCACAAAATAAAATCCTAATTTTCTTCTGTCTTTCCGTTGTTGCCTGAAACACCCAAAAAAGTATTAGTTTGATTCGCTTAGATGAGTGACAGATGCGAAAATCACAATTTATTTTTAATAAAAGAAAGATACGGGATTTCGGATCCGCGGGGGTTTCTTCTAGTTGCGAGTTCCTACATGAATTTTAGGATTCAATTAATCACCAATAATTTCTAAAATGTTATTGTAATCGATATTCTGTTTGGCAACAAGCGTGAGGGGCTCTATGAGATTTCATTTGGCAGGGGACTCAATTATTGAAGAAGTGAATAAAATGTTTAGCGACATGCCACCATTGCTAGGTATTTTATTATTCTGATGTTGACAGACACTAACGCCTATGAAATTCACTCGATATGACGTCATTCTTGACGAGTCATGATAGAATAATGACAGTATGTGCGCAAAACTATCATTGGCCAACAACTGGGTAGTCCACACATTGAACAGGGCAAAACCAGACTCATTTAATAACATTTCCTGATCATAAACATTGTCTGGCTTTCAGTCAGTGAAGCTAATAATAATTATGATCTGTCAAGCTGTGCTCATTTATCACTTACTTTTCTGGACTGTTTTTGCCGAAGTGACAGTGACTACGAAATCCCAAGTTGAGATTGAACAAACGCTTTTGGCACAAGTTGTGTCCAGGATGAGCCAGGAGAACACTCGACTGGTCAACTGCACCTTGGCCATCCTGCACGATGGACGAGTACTGGACAATGGTCTGGAGAAACTAATCACTAGTGTGGACGTCCCGGTGGTGGTTGCTTCACTGGAGGAGAATCCGAAGAGTGTGAACCAAAGTGAATTGGTGATCCAGCAATCGGGGCAATGCTTCTTGAATCTTGTTCACTCCAGACGTAACTTGCTTGATCGGTTACTCGGAAAATTTGCTAATGCCCTGAGACATGGGAAAATCACCCGTGACTTGATTGTCTACCACTTACATGACAGATATACTGTTGAAGCTTTGAACTGGGAATCTGAAAACTACAAGTACAGAGTGGGTCTGGATAATTTGAGGGTAGAAAATGGGAACCTAAAATTTCGGTTACTGTCAGCGTGCTACTTCTGCCAAAAAGGAAAATACTCGGTCGAAGAATTGTCTACAGAGGCGCCATTTGAAGACTTATACAAAGACAACATAGTGGATTTTGGCGGGAGGGCAATTCACGTGGGGACTCCAGATTATCTTTTAAACCACCTCTACATGGCGACGTACCTGCATTACGTAACGTTGACGTTACTAACATACGAGACCCGTGAGACGTTCCTCTACACTCACGAATATGAAATCGATATATTAACATTAGATAACTCACAGACTTTCACCCATCCTTATCGAATAGACAGGATGTTAATTGTCACTAAAAAACATTCTCCAACCATGACTTGGGCGGTTCTTCTCTGTCCCTTCACCTGGCGGGTAACACTTCCTTTCGTGACTCTGATATTGGTAATCACCGCAGTGTTTTGCCTTCTCTTAAAACCAGACCAAAGCACTTCCAAGTATCACTTCAGTTTCGTCACCATCCTTGCCCTGAAGGTGTACCCACCCCTTTTGTGCCAGTCCATCGATATGAAAGACTTGAGACCTGCCGCGACCTGGATATTCTGCATGTATTTCTTCTTCTGTGTCCTGATGTGCAACTTCTTCACTGCAGACATGATCGGACTATTTATGGACAAAACAGTTAAAAACGTGGATTCTCTGGAGGATCTTGTGGACATGGGCTACAAATGGGGAGCAATTAAACAACACATGTCTTATTTTGATTCCTTGGCGAACGTGACCGAGATTGAAATGGAAAAAGTGATCGTCAATGGCATGGAATACATCGATATGGAGGACTATTATTACCACGTCTCCATGTTAAAAGAATGCGTCAGGAGATTAATGGTGGAGAAGTTTGCTTGCTTCGTACCAGAACGCATGTGGAGCGTGGTGAGCCTGACACAGTATCATTCTTCGGATGAATATCGTATTGATCAGATTCACGCGGTACAAAGCGAACTACCACTCGTGATGATTGGAATGGTCACTAAGGTACAGTACTCGGTAATTTACGAATCTCTGCAACTAGTCCGGGCCCTAAGCGCAAAAATCAGGCCTAACCTTGCATTTTGTGATAAGAAGGTGCCACTTGGCACATATGTTCCTTAGGCCTATAGGAGCAATTCCAGAGTTGCAGGCAACTGATCGGCCCCTTAGGTCACGAGTTATGCGGTGTTGCCAACATGGCCTGGGATGACCTGAGCGTTTTTAACGTTGCATTTTGTGATAAGAAGGTGCCGCTTGGCACATATGTTCCCTAGGTCTGTAGGAGTCGTTTGAGAGATGGCGGCACTTGATCGGCTCCTTAGGTCAGGAGTTATGCGGTGTTGCCAACCTGGTCCTGGACCTAAGCGTTTTGTACCATTTTTAACTTTGCATTTTGGGATAAGAAGGTGCCACTTGGCACATATGTTCCTTAGGCCCATAGGAGCAATTTCAGAGTTGCAGGCAACTGATCGGGCCCTTAGGTCACGAGTTATGCGGTGTTGCCAACCTGATCAGGGAACTAAGCGTTTTAACTCGGCACTTTGTGATGAGAAGGTGCCACTTGGCAGACATGTTCCCTAGGTGTATAGGATCCATTTGAGAGATGGCGGCACTTGATCCGCTCCTTAGGTCACGAGTTTTGCGGTGTTGCCAACCTGGTCCGGAACCTAAGCATAACCGCATAACTCGTGATCTAAGGGGCAGATCAGGTGCCACCAACTCTCAAATGGAACCTCTAGGCCTGGGGAACATTCTTGTAAAAATCCCAATATTCAAAGTTAAAAATGGTTCAAAACGCTTAGGTCCAGGACCAGGTTGGCAACACCGCATAACTTCTGACCTAAGGAGCCGATCAAGTGCCGCCATGTCTCAAACGACTCCTACAGGCCTAGGGAACATATGTGCCAAGCGGCACCTTCTTATCACAAAATGCAACGTTAAAAACGCTCAGGTCATCCCCGGCCATGTTGGCAACACCGCATAACTCGTGACCTAAGGGGCCGATCAGTTGCCTGCAACTCTGGAATTGCTCCTATAGGCCTAAGGAACATATGTGCCAAGTGGCACCTTCTTATCACAAAATGCAAGGTTAAGACGCTTAGGGCCCGGACTAAACGAGGTGTGATGAGATACATTGACTGCGGAATACTTCATTACTACACATACGTCATAATCCAACTTTTCAAATATATATATATTTGCTGAAAGAACGAAAAATTTCCTCCGATGGAAATAATTTAAAAGGACTCGAACTGCTCCATTTGAAGTCACCATTTCTCGCCCTGTGTGTTGGATTATCAGTGTCTTTGGCATGCTTCCTATACGAAGCTACAAGAGTGATTGATCTTCGTGCAATTAGTGCTAAACAATGCACGCCTGTTAATCGACATTCTATCGACAAATCACTAGAAATGATAGGCGTGTCACACTCGCACCGATTAGATCCACAGCGAACAGCAAAGAATCCCGAAACAAACCTAGTATTTACATTGTGATGGCTTATGATAATTAAAATGGAAAATGGATATTTGCATCGGGAATGTACAGACATACGTTCGTTTTGATGTTTACATAAATGTACTATCGAATGCCATGATTTATGTAATTATATCATACATCACTCCTGTGGGAATGGGTCAATAAAATGTTTCTCAACATGCACCCATGCTATGCATTTCATTATTCATCCACTGACAGACACTAAGTCTTGAGAAATCAAGGATATGTGGGGAAATCATCTATCTAATATTCTTCACGAGTCGTGATGTAATGATGACTGCATGTGCGCAAGACTGTCACGAACCAAGTGGGCAGTCCACACCTTGAGCTAACTCATATTGGGATGTACTTTGTGGAACTCGCAGTCTATCCAGCCATAAATATGTGCTGGAAAGGTGTATTCGTTACATCTTTCCTTTTGTGGACAATTTCCGCCGAATGGACAATGACTACAAAATCTGAGGATGAAAGTGAAGAGACACTCTTGGCACAAGTAGTGTCCAGGATGAGCCAGGAGAACACTCGACTGGTCAACTGCACCTTGGCCATCCTGCACGATGGACGAGTACTGGACAATGGTCTGGAGAAACTAATCACTAGTGTGGACGTCCCAGTGGTGGTTGCTTCACTGGAGGAGAATCCGAAGAGTGTGAACCAAAGTGAATTGGTGATCCAGCAATCTGGGCAGTGCTTCTTGATTCTTGTTCACTCCAAATACGAATATTTTCGTGCGTTACTTGAACAATTTGATGACTCACTGAGAAAATGGAAAGTAACTCGTGACTATATCGTTTTCCACATTAGTGACGGCTATCTTCGTAAAGCTATAGGATGGGAATCCGGGGAATCCAAGTACAGAGTGGGTGTCGACAATTTGAAGATGGACAATGGCAATCTGACATTTCGGTTGCTGTCAGCGTGCTACTTCTGCCAGGAAGGAAAATACTCCGTCAAAGAATCGCATAATGTCACTTCCTTTCAGAACTTGTTTGTTGACTACACGGTGGACTTTCAGGGGAGAGTCATTCACGTGGATAATACAGAAGATGATTTGAACTCCTACATGGAGAAATACCTGAATTATGTATCGGAAGAAAACGATGATGCATATGAAGAGGACCTATACGCTCACTGCCAAAGTGAAGCAATACTGGTTAATTACGCTATAACTTACACACACCCTTATCGAATGGAAGGCATGATGATTGTTACCAAGCAAATCACACCAACCATGACTTGGGCTGTGCTTCTCTTTCCTTTTTCTTGGCAGGTGACAATTCCTTTCGTGACCCTGATATTGATAATCACCGTAGTGTTTTGCCACCTCTCCAAACCAGGCCAAAGGTCCTCTACGTATCACTCCAGTTTTGTCACCGTCCTTGCTCTTAAGATGTACCCACCCCTTTTGTGCCAGTCCATCGAAATGAAAGACTTGAAACCTGCTGCGACCTGGATCTTCTGCATGTATTTCTTCTTCTGTCTCCTGATGTCAAACTTCTTCACTGCAGACATGATCGGAATGTTCATGGACAAATCAATTAAAAATGTTGACACTCTGAGGGATCTTGTGGACATGGGATACAAGTGGGGAGCAGCCGAGAGCGACTCATTTTACTTCGATGAATTCGTCAATGTCACTGAAATTGAAGTGGAAAAAATCATTGCCAATGGGATCGAGTACTATGACATCGAGGATTATGATGACTTCATTGAAGAATGCCTTGGGAGAGCAATGGTGGAGAAGTTTGCTTGCTTCGTATATGAAGGACTTTTAGACGCTTACATTGCATTAGAAAACATTGATGGATCTCAAATAAGATTTCCCCCTGATCAGCTTCATATGGTCCGAAGTTCACTTCCGATTTGGATGTGCGGAATATCTCCCCGAATAGATTACTCGGTCACATTCGAATCTCTGCAACGAGGTGTGATGAGATACATTGACTTCGGAATATTTCAATACGACTACGATCTCAAGTACAAGCGGTACCTGGAAGTCCAGCAGATGGCTTGGTTCAAAGAGGAAAATAATACTTCTGAAGAAAGTTCTGCAATTTTCCTGCAACTGCCTCACTTGCAATCGCCATTTCACGCCCTTTGTTTCGGATTGTGTCTGTCATTTGCTTGTTTTCTCTGCGAAACTACATATCTGCTGGGTTTCCGTTCGATTTTCGATAAGCGTCACGGGCCTGCTAATTTGAAGGTACACACCAAAAAATTAACAGCCATCGTGCCAGAAGACCTGAATAGATACAACACGCAGTGTGGTCCAATAAATCCGGACACAAACTTGATATTCGCACTGTGATGTTATGTTCACATATTTTTTAGCGCTTGAGTTTTCCGAAACAGTCACACCTATTTTCTCAGGTGTCACACTATTTATTCAGCCAGTCAATAAGATGTTTACCTACATGCACCCGGGCTAGGTGTTTCACTATTCTGATTGTCAACAGACTCTATCGCCTAGTAAACAAGGGAAATGGCGAAATGACGAGTCGCAATGTCGTAATGACAATGCGCTTAATAATGTCACAATACCGGATGCTCGGTCCGCAGCTTCACCAGAACTTAACCTGACTCACTTAGAACCACTTGCGGTTCGTAAATATTATTATTGAAAATTTTAAGATTAAATCATCAATTATTTCTAAAATGTTATTGTGATCAGCAATCTGTTTGGCAACAAGCGTGAGGGCTATGAGATTTCATCTGGCAAGGGAGTCAATTATTATTGAAGAAATGAATTAAATGTTTAGCGACATGCCACCTTGCTAGGTGTTTTATTATTCGGATGTTGACAGACACTAACGCCTAAGAAATTCACGGGATATGGCGTAATCCAAAGATTCTTGACGAGTCGTGATATAATAATGACAGTACGTGGCGCAAAACTATCACGGGCCAACGGTGTACAGTCCACACCTTGGGCAGAGTAAAACCATACTCATTTAATAACATTTCCTGATCATAAACATTGTCTGGCTTTCAGTCAGTGAAGCTAAAAAATAATGCTATGTCAAGATGGGCTCATTTCTGATTTACTTTTGTGGACAGTCATTGCCGAAGTGACAGTGACTACGAAATCCCAAGTGGAGATTGAACAAACTCTTTTGGCACAAGTAGTGTACAGGATGAGCCAGGAGAACACTCGACTGGTCAACTGCACCTTGTCCATCCTGCACGATGGACGAGTACTGGACAATGGTCTGGAGAAACCAATCACTAGTGTGGACGTCCCAGTGGTGGTTGCTTCACTGGAGGAGAATCCGAAGAGTGTGGACGAAAGTGAATTGGTGATCCAGCAATCGGGGCAGTGCTTCTTGATTCTTGTTCACTCCAAATACGAATATTTTCGTGCTTTACTTGAACTATTATTTTATTCACTGAGAAAGCGAAAAATAACTCGCGATTATATCGTTTCCCACATTAGTGACGGGTATCTTCATGAAGCATTAGAATGGGAATCTCCTCAATACAAGCACAGAGTGGGTGTGGACAATTTGAAGATGGAAAATGGCAATCTGACATTTCGGTTGCTGTCAGCGTGCTACTTCTGCCAGGAAGGAAACTATTCCGTCAAAGAATCGCATGATGTCACTTCATTTGAAAACTTGTTTATTGATGCAACAATGGACTTTCGTGGAAGAGCCATTCACTTGTTTGGGGAAGACTATTGGTTGAACCGCTATTTGGAGAAATACTTGCATTATGTAAAGGGAGACAACCGTGCGGCATATCAGGACGACCCGTACGCCCACAGCCAAGGTGCAGTAATACTGGTTGGCCTTCACACTTACACACATCCTTACAAAAGGCAATGCATGATGATGGTTACGAAGAAAATCACAGCAACCATGACTTGGGCTGTGCTTCTCTTTCCCTTCAGTTGGCAGGTGACACTGCCTTTCATAACATTGATACTGGTAATCACCACAATGCTTTGCCATCTCTTGAAGCCAGGTCAAAGCACTTTTGCATATCACTTCAATTATGTCATCATCCTTGCCCTGAAGGTGTACCCACCCCTTTTATGTCAATCCATCGAAATGAAAGACTTGAGACCTGCTGCGACCTGGATATTCTGCATGTACTCCTTCTTCTGCGTCCTGATGTCCAACTTCTTCACTGCAGACATGGTCGGACTGTTAATGAAACGGCCTGCAAAAAATGTTGACACTCTGACTGATCTTGTGGACATGGGCTACAAGTGGGGTGCAGAGAAGAGCGATGCTTTTTACTTCGATCAATTTGTCAATGTCACTGAAATTGAAGTGGAAAAAGTAATCGCCAATGGGATCGACTACTACGAAAAGGAAGATTATGACGACTTCTTTGAAGAATGCCTTGGGACAGCAATGGTGGAGAAGTTTGCTTGCTTTGTGTATGGAGGATATCTGGACTATTATCTGCTATATAGAAATATTCATCGATCTAAAATCAGATCCCCTGATCAACTTCATATGGTCCGAAGTTCACTGCCGCTTTGGATGGGCGGAATATCTCCCCGAATAGATTACTCGGTCACATTCGAATCTCTTCAACGAGGTGTGATGAGATACATTGACTTCGGATTCCGTCATTGCGACTACGATCTCACGTACAAGCGGTTCATAGAAGTCCAGAAGATGTCTTTATTCAAGGAGGATAATACTGCGTATGTTGAGAATTCTCCCATAGCCCTCCGTCTGCCTCACTTGAAGTCACCATTTCACGCCCTCTGTTTCGGATTGTGTCTGTCATTGTCTTGTTTTCTCTGCGAAACTACAAATCTGCTTTCTTTCCTTCCAATTGTCGCTAAACGACACGGCCATGCTAAACGGCAGGTGCGCAACAAAGTAACAGTCATCGTACCGAAAGATCCGAATAGAGCCAATTTTCACACTGTGCGAGTCAATCCGGACACAAACCTGGTTTTCACACTGTGAGGTTTAACTAATTGCAGCTTCGTCTATATTGATTCATAATAATTATACCGTATTGTTAGTTTCATCTGACAATAACATAAAGGCATAGCGATAAAATACCGTAGTCAGTTTTGCGATCAGATATTTTGCCTAATTATTACCCAATTGTTTAAGAATGAGCTCAATTCACTCATGTGAATTTGATGGAACCCTTGGTATTCATCAAGTGCTGCTCTGACAGGTACAATGAGGTAAGGCTCAATATCGTTATGTAACTCTCTGGCACCATGCATATGAGTCTGAGCTTTTAATATAACCAGCATTATTTTAAGCCAATGTCAGTTATTAATAAGGACTATTAAAGTAGGATTTTTCATTTCTTATCCCAAACGCATGTGAGCTTTCATATCAGTATCGTGTCTTATTCAAAGACGTTATCGGCAAGGTTATCGGCCTCATTTACCGTTGCTCAATGAGATAAAGTCTACTGGAATCGCGCTCACGTGATTTACAAATTTGTTTAAAACAAGTTTTGAAATCAATTGTACTTTTTTTCTTTGAACATGGCACGTTATTTTGGGGAATCACGCATTATAAGAATCTCCCCAAATATAATGTGATGATATACATTGACTCCAGATTCCTTCAATAAGACACGTAAGACTGTGTACGTATATACGTCATAATCCTACTTCCAGGTAGGAAATTATTCTGCTGTCGTGATATTATATGTCTAGTTGTAATTACAGTATAATTATGTGTAGTATTAGATTTGTTTAAATGTTCAGGTTAATGAAGGTTTGAATGGGATGAGTTGATAGCTGCATTGAGAGAATAATGGTGGATAAGTGTGCTTGTTTCGTACCAGAATACGCTTGGAGCCTGGTGGGCATGATGCTAGATAATAAGTTACGCTTTGATGTTAATCTGGATGAGATTCACGCGGGACAAAGCGAACTACAACTCACCATGATGGGAATAGTCACTAATGTAAGGTATACTCGGTTATTTACGAATCTCTGCGACGAGGTGTGATGAGATTCATTGAATTCGGATTCCTCCATTTCTACATCCAAGTACTCGAATACGAGTATAATAATGCTGGTGATGATTCCCTACATAGAAGAAAAAACAATATCCGATAGAAATGATTTAAAAGGACTCGAACTGCTCCACTTGAAGTCACCATTTCTCGCCCTGTGCGTCATTTGCATGCTTCCTATATGTGAAACCACAAATGCAGCGGGTCTTCGTGCAATTCTTTCTAAACAGTGCACACCTGTTAATCGTCATGTTATCGACAAATCACCACGAAAGCCAGGCGTATCACTGTCGTACCTACTTGATGTAATACATCGAGCAGCAAAAAATCCCCAAACAAACCTATAGTATTTACATTGTGATGTTTAATTGAAGAAATGGAAAATAACTGTCGAATATAATCGTTCCCCGCGCAACTGTATTCAACGGGAATACGACCAATACAAGGCTATGTTGTTGACAATCGTATCATATCCCATTATGTTACTCGTTAATGTAATCAATGCTGCTTTAATAAACACTCGATACATAATAATTATGGCAGGGTTTTATTCGATTGTAGATCTCATTGCAGATCAGTCAATCACCATGATGTTGGGGCATAGAATTTTAATATTGCATACCCAACCTAGACGTGTTCATGCGCTGTTGACAGGTCCGTTACTCTGCAAACCCACATTCACACTACAGCCATCCTTATCGCGTGATCTGACGACTATAGTGCAGAAAAGTTCAATACAATTATGTCACTGACTTACTAGTACTTCCGGTGGTATAAGTTACCTTTTTAAAAAATAATGCAACAAAGTACGACGCGTCTCTCGCAGCTTGACGCGTGCTGGGTGTACAGAGTGATTGTATGATAGCCCAATGATTTCAGCAATAATATTTTAAAGATCAGTCCTCTTTAGCTTCTGGTACGAGTGACAATGATAAATGATCGATCCAAGGTGGACAGAGAGAGATTATTATAAATTATGTTCACATGATCATATTTTAGAATATATTGCGACTTTAACTCCACTTTCTGATGGTCGTAGCATTTTCCTTGAGAAAATGTAGCCTGGGCTCTCAATTTGACACGCTTTAATTAAGGTAGTGGGAGTATCTATCAATCATGCGTAGATATTGAAGTGGACTTTTTATTAATTATCCCAAAAGCCCTTGACATAATTATAAACTACAGGAAATCATTACAGAGGCCTGCACATTTATTCCATGTTCATGAGTTTTTAAATATCATGAATAACCAGTCTGTTATAACCGAAAACAAGTCTACGTGTTTAACTAGGCCGTTATTTACAGATTCTATCGCCAATAATAAACAAGAGAAAAGAGAAATGACGAGTCGCGATTAGGTTATGACATAATGTGCTCAATAATGTCACAGGCCGATCGTTCTACTAGTTGAGATATCCTTCATAAATTTTAGGATTCAATCACCAATTTCTAAAATGTTATTGTAATCGATATTCTGTTTGGCAACAAGCGTGAGGGCTATGAGATTATATTTGGCAGGGGTCTCAATATTATTGATGAAGTGAATTAAATGTTTAGCGACATGTCACCTTGCCAGGTGTTTTATTCTTCTATTGTTGATAGACACTAACGCCTAAGATATTCACTCGATATGACGTCATTCTTGACGAGTCGTGATATAATAATGACAGTATGGGAGCAAAACTATCACGTGCCAACGGTGGCTGAGTAAAACCAGACTCATTTAATAACATTTCCTGTTCATAAACATTGTCTGGCTGGCTTTCAGTCAGTGAAGCTAATAATAATGCTATGTCAAGCTGTGCTCATTTCTCACATACTTTTGAGGACATCAGTTTTTGCAGAAGTGACAGTGACTTCGAAATCCCAAGTTGACATTGAACAAACTCTTTTGGCAAAAGTAGTGTCCAGGATGAGCCAGGAGAACACTCGACAGGCCAACTGCACCTTGGCCATCCTGCACGATGGACGAGTACTGGACAATGGTCTGGATCAACTGCCCACTCTGGTGAACACTTCTGTTGTGGTTGCTTCACTGGAGAAGAATCCGAAGAATGTGAACGAAAGTGAATTGGTGATCCAGCAATCGGGGCAGTGCTTCTTGATTCTTGTTCACTCCAAACGTAACTTGCTTGCTGGTCAGCTAGTCCGCCAATTTGCTAATGGCCTGGGAAAATCACCCGTGACTTGATAGTCTACCACGTACGTGACATATATACTTTTGAAGCTTTGAACTGGGAATCTGAAAAATACAAATACAGAGTGGGTCTGGATAATTTGAGGGTAGAAAATGGGAACCTGAAATTTAGGTTACTGTCAGCGTGCTACTTCTGCCAAAAAGGAAAATACTCGGTCGAAGAATTGTCTACAGAGGCGCCATTTGAAGACTTATACAAAGACAACACAGTGGATTTTGGCGGGATGGCAATTCACGTGGGGACTCCAGATTATCTTTTAAACCTCTACATGGCGACGTACCTGCATTACGTACCGTTCACGTTACTAATATACGAGACCCGTGAGACGTTCCTCTACACTCATAACATGAAACCGATATATTAACATTAGATAACTCACAGACTTTCACCCACCCTTATCGAATAGACAGGATGTTAATTGTCACTAAAAACATTCTCCAACCATCATGACTTGGGCGGTTCTTCTATGTCCCTTCACCTGGCAGGTGACACTTCCTTTCGTGACTGTGATATTGGTACTCACCATACTGTTTTGCCATCTCTTAAAACCAGATCAAAGCACTTCCAAGTATCACTTCCGTTTTGTCACCATCCTTGCCCTGAAGGTGTTCGCACCCCTTTTGTGCCAGTCCATCGAAATGAAAGACTTGAAACCTGCTGCGACCTGGATCTTCTGCATGTGTTTCTTCTTCTGTGTCCTGATGTGCAACTTCTTCACTGCAGACATGATCGGACTATTTATGGACAAAACAGTTAAAAACGTGGATTCTCTGGAGGATCTTGTGGACATGGGCTACAAGTGGGGAGCAATTAAACAACACATGTCCTATTTTGAT
The DNA here is from genome assembly GCA_000934665.2 of Catajapyx aquilonaris. Lineage (NCBI taxonomy): Eukaryota > Metazoa > Arthropoda > Diplura > Dicellurata > Japygidae > Catajapyx > Catajapyx aquilonaris. Next base: position 39,675 of record JYFJ02001380.1, read on the forward strand.
TCCTTGGCGAACGTGACCGAGATTGAATTGGAAAAAGTGATCGTCAATGGGATGGAATACATCGATATGGAGGACTATTATTATCACGTCTCCATGTTAAAAGAATGCGTAAGGAGATTAATGGTGGAGAAATTTGCTTGCTTCGTACCAGAACACATGTGGAGCGTGGTGAGCCTGGTACAGTATCATTCTTCGAATGAATATCGTATTGATCAGATTCACGCGGTACAAAGCGAACTACCACTCGTGATGATTGGAATAGTCACTAAGGTACAGTACTCGGTAATTTACGAATCTCTGCAACGAGGTGTGATGAGATACATTGACTGCGGAATATTTCATTACTACACATACGTCATAATCCAACTTTTCAAATATTTATATTTGCTGAAAGAACGAAAAACGATTTCATCCGATGGAAATAATTTAAAAGGACTCGAAATGCTCCATTTGAAGTCGCCATTTCTCGCCCTGTGTGTTGGATTATCAGTGTCTTTGGCATGCTTCCTTTGCGAAGCTACAAGAGTGATTGATCTTCGTGCAAATCGTGCTAAACAATGCAAGCCCGTTAATCGACATTTTATCGACAAATCACCAGAAAAGATATGCATGTCACACTCGCACCGATTAGATCCACAGCGAACAGCAAAGAATCCCGAAACAAACCTAGCATTTACATTTTGATGGCTTATAATAATTAAAATGGAAAATGGATGATGATGGAATGATCCCCCTGGGGCATATGTCGAGGCCTCCGCCAGGTATTGATTTGCATCGGGAAAGTACAGACACACGTTCGTTTTGATGTTTACATTAATGTACTAGCAAATGCCATGAGTTATGTAATCATATCATACATCACTCCTGTGGCAATGGGTCAATAAAATGTTTCTCAACCTGCACCCATGCTATGCATTTCATTATTCATCCACTGACAGACACTAAGTCCTGAGAAATCAAGGATATGCGGGGAAATCATATATCTAATATTCTTGACGAGTCGTGATGTAATGATGATTGCATGTGCGCAAGACTGTCACGAACCAAGTGGGCAGTCCACACCTTGAGTTGACTCATATTGGCATACACTTTGTGGCACTCGCAGTCTATCCAGCCATTAATATGTGCTGGAAAGTTGTATTCATTACATATTTTCTTTTGTGGACAATTTCTGCCGAATGGACAATGACTGCAAAATCAGAGGATGAAAGTGAAGAGACACTCTTGGCACAAGTAGTGTCCCGGATGAGCCAGGAGAACACTCGACTGGTCAACTGCACCTTGGCCATCCTGCACGATGGACGAGTGCTGGACAATGGTCTGGAGAAACTAATCACTGGTGTGGACGTCCCAGTGGTGGTTGCTTCACTGGAGGAGAATCTGAAGAGTGTGGACGAAAGTGAATTGGTGATCCAGCAATCGGGGCAGTGCTTCTTGATTCTTGTTCATTCCAAATACGAATATTTTCGTGCGTTACTTGAACAATTATTTGATTCGCTGAGAAAGTGGAAAATAACTCGCGACTACATCATTTTCCACATTAGTGACGGGTATCTTCATGAAGCATTAGGATGGGAATCTGCAGAATACAAGTACAGAGTGGGTGTGGATGATCTGAAGATGGAAAGTGGCAACCTCACATTTCGGTTGTTGTCAGCGTGCTACTTCTGCCAGGCAGGACAATACTCCGTTGAAGAATCGCATAATGTCACTTCATTTGAAGACTTGTTCACTGACACAACAATGGACTTTCGTGGGAGAGTCATTCAGGTGGATAATGTAGAAGATGATTTGAACTTCTACATGGAGGAATACCTGCATTATGTAGCAGAAGAAAACGATGATGCATATGAAGAGGACCTATACGCTCACTGCCAAAGTGAAGCAATACTGGTTAATTACACTATAACTTACACACACCCTTATCGAATGGAAGGCATGATGATTGTTACCAAGAAAATCACACCAACCATGTCTTGGGCTGTGCTTCTCTTTCCTTTTTCTTGGCAGGTGACAATTCCCTTCGTGACCCTGATATTGATAATCACCGCAGTGTTTTTCCACCTCTCGAAACCAGGCCAAAGGACCTCTACGTATCATTCCAGTTTTTTCACCGTCCTTGCTCTTAAGATGTACCCACCCCTTTTGTGCCAGTCCATCGAAACGAAAGACTTGAAACCTGCTGCGACCTGGATCTTCTGCATGTATTCCTTCTTCTGCGTCCTGATGTGCAACTTCTTCACTGCAGACATGGTCGGAATGTTTATGGACAAATCAATTAAAAATGTTGACACTCTGAGGGATCTTGTGGACATGGGATACAAGTGGGGTGGAAAGAAGAGCGACACATTTTACTTCGATCAATTTGTCAATGTCACTGGGATTGAAGTTGAAAAAATCATTGCCATTGGGATCGAGTACTATGATATCGAGGATTATGATGAATTCATTGAAGAATGCCTTGGGAGAGCAAAGGTGGAGAAGTTTGCTTGCTTTGTATGTGAAGGAATTTTAGACGATTACATTGCATTAGGAAACATTAATCGATCTCAAATCAGATTTCCCCCTGATCAGCTTCATATGGTCCGAAGTTCACTGCCGCTTATGATGAACGGAATATCTCCCCGAATAGATTACTCGGTCACATTCGAATCTCTGCAACGAGGTGTGATGAGATACATTGACTTCGGAATATTTCAATACGACTACGATCTCAAGTACAAGCGGTACCAGGAAGTCCAGCAGATGGCTTGGTTCAAAGAGGAAAATAATACTTCTGAGGAAAATTCTGCGATTTTCCTGCAACTGCCTCACTTGCAATCGCCATTTCACGCACTGTGTTTTGGATTGTGTCTCTCATTTGTAAGTTTTCTTTGCGAAACTACATATCTGCTGGGATTCCGTTCGATTTTCGATAAGCGTCACGGGCCTGCTAATTTGAAGGTACGCACCAAATTAACAGCCATCGGTGCCAGAAGAACTGAATAGATACAACATGCAGTGTGGTCCAATAAATCCTGACACAAACTTGATATTCGCACTGTGATGTTCACATATTTTTAGCGCTTGTGTTTTCAGAAACAGTCAGACCTATTTTCTCAGGTGTCACAATATTTATTCAGCCAGTCAATAAGATGTTTACCAACATGCACCCTGGCTAGGTGTTTCACTATTCTGATTGTCAACAAATTCTATCGCCTAGTAAACAAGGGAAATGGCGAATGACGAGTCGCAATGTCGTAATGACAATGTGCTCAATAATGTCACAATACCGGATGATCGGTCCGCAGCTTCACCAGAACTAAACCTAACTCACTTAGAACCACTTGCTGTTCGTAAATATTATTATTAAAAATCTTAAGATTAAATCATCAATTATTTCTAAAATGTTATTGTAATCAGCAATCTGTTTGGCAAAAAGCGTGAGAGCTATGAGATTTCATTTGGCAAGGGACTAAATTATTATTGAAGAAATGAATTAAATGTTTAGCGACATGCCACGTTGCTAGGTGTTTTATTATTCTGTTGTTGATAGACACTAACGCATAAGAAATTCACGAGATATGGCGTAATCCTAAGATTCTTGACGAGTCGTGATATAATAATGACAGTACGTGGCGCAAAACTATCACGGGCCAACGGTGTAGTACAGTCCACACCTTGAGCAGAGTAAAACCAGACTCATTTAATAACATTTCCAGTTCATAAACATTGTCTGGCTTTCAGTCAGTTAAGCTAAAAATAATGCTATGTCAAGCTGTGTTAATTTCTCACATACTTTTGAGGACAGTTTTTTCTGAAGTGACAGTGACTACGAAATCCCAAGTTGAGATTGAACAAACGCTTTTGGCACAAGTAGTGTCCAGGATGAGCCAGGAGAACACTCGACTGGTCAACTGCACCTTGGCCATCCTGCACGATGGACGAGTACTGGACAATGGTCTGGAGAAACTCATCACTGGTGTGGACGTCCCAGTGGTGGTTGCTTCACTGGAGGAGAATCCGAAGAGTGTGAACGAGAGGAAATTGGTGATCCAGCAATCGGGGCAGTGCTTCTTGATTCTAGTCCACTCCAAACATAACTTGCTTGATCAGCTAGTCCGCCAATTTGCTAATGGTCTGAGACATGGGAAAATCACCCGTGATTTGATTGTCTACCGCGTACGTGACAGATATACTTTTGAAGCTTTGAACTGGGAATCTGAAAAATACAAATACAGAGTGGGTCTGGATAATTTGAGGGTAGAAAATGGGAACCTGAAATTTCGGTTACTGTCAGCGTGCTACTTCTGCCAAAAAGGAAAATACTCGGTCGAAGAATTGTCTGCAGAGGCGCCATATGAAGACTTATACAAAGACAACATAGTGGATTTTGGCGGGAGGGCAATTCACGTGGAGACTCCAGATTTCTTTTTAAACCCCTACTTGCAACAATACCTGCATTATGTAATTATATATAATTATGTGATGTACGAAACCCGTGAGCTGTACCTCTACACTCACGAACATGAAATCGATATATTAACATTAGACAACTCACAGACATTCACCCACCCTTATCGAATGGACAAGATGTTAATTCTCACTAAAAAACATTTTCCAACCATGACTTGGGCAGTGCTTCTCTGTCCATTCACCTGGCAGGTGACACTTCCTTTCGTGACTATGATATTGGTAATCACAGCAGTGTTTTGCCATCTCTTAAAACCTCGCCAAAACACTTCCAAGTATCACTTCAGTTTTGTCACCACCCTTGCCCTGAAGGTGTACCCACCCCTTTTCTGCCAATCCATCAAAATCAGAGACATGAGACCTGCTGCGACCTGGCTATTCTGCATGTATTTCTTCTTCTGTGTCCTGATGTGCAACTTCTTCACTTCCGATATGATCGGACTATTCATGGAAAAAGAAGTGAAAAACGCGGATTCTCTGGAGGATCTTGTGGACATGGGCTTCAAGTGGGGAACAATTAAACAGTACAGGTCTTATTTTGATTCCTTTGCGAACGTTACAGAGATTGAATTGGAAAAAGTGATCGTCAATGGGATGGAATACTCATACGATATGGCGGACTATGGAGACTTCTTGTTAGAATGCTTTAGGAGAGTAATGGTGGAGAAGTTTGCTTGCTTCGTACCAGAAAGAGTCTGGAACTTGATGTGCTTGATACAGTGTCATCATTCTGCGGATGAATATAATATTGACCAGATTCACGCAGTACAAAGCGAACTACCACTCATGATGATGGGAATAGTCACTAAGGCAAAGTACTCGGTTATATACGAATCTCTGCAGCGAGGTGTGATGCAATACATTGACTGCGGATTCCTTCATTACTACACGTACGTCATCATCCAACAATTGAAAAATTTATATCAGATGATGTCATTCAAGGAGCGAAAAATGTCATCCGATGGAAATAATTTAAAAGGACTCGAACTTCTCCAATTGAAATCACCATTTCTCGCCCTGTGTGTTGGATTATCTGTGTCTCTGGCATGCTTCCTTTGCGAAGCGAAAAACGTGATGGATCTTCGTGCAATTCGTGCTAAACAATGCACGCCTGTTAATCGACATTTTATCGATAAATTACCAGAAAAGATAGGCGTGTCACACTCGTACCGATCCGATGTACAGCGAACAGCAAAGAATCCCGAAACAAACCTACAGTAGTATTTGCATTGTGATGGTTTCTATTTAAAAATGGAAAATCAATCGCCACGATTTCGTTTCCCACTCAACTCTTCATACAATGGGAATTCCGCCCATTACGGTAGTACTAAGTCTTAGAGACTCCTACTAAATAGTAGTCTAGGAGTATTTTTATTTTGGTTTCACCTCAAAAACTCCCTAAGTTTCATCAAGCCTTACCAAAAACATAGTGTAATACAGAGTTTTTGGTACTCGCTATAGACAAAGAAGTAGGGACGAGGTGAAATATATTGCAGCTGCATTATTGAGACTATTATTATCATATGATACCAAGAATTTTGTGTAATTACGAGTTGATGCCTCCATCATGATGGAAGGATATCGCGGAAACGAGCTGCTCTGACAAGTGCGGAATACTGTCATGTCACTCACTCATTCACGAGTCCCTGTGTGGGATTAATAAACACTCAAGACATACTGCAGGTGTTTAATGGATTGTAGATCTCTGTGCAGATACCTCAATCACCATGATGTTGGGGCATCGAATTTTAACATTTCAAACCCAACCTACATGTGTCCATGAGCTGTTGACAGGTCCATTACTCTGCAAACCCACATTCACATTTACACCCATATCTTCTCGCTTGATCTGACGACTATAGTCCGGAAAAGTTCAGTAGGGTTATGTCACTCACTTATTAGTCCTTCCGGTTTGTATAAATTACCTCCTTAAAATAGTGTAACAAAGGAGGGCTGCTGGGTATACAGTGTTATTGGTATCATAATGATATCGACAATATTTTAAGGCTCAATCCTCTTCATCAGAAGTCACCAGTGATGATGATGTAAGTGATCGATCCAAGGTGGACAGAAAGAGCTGAATATTAATAATGTCAACGTTCACATTCAGTGTGATCTCATGGTCATATTTGGGAATGTATTGCGACTTTTACTCCACTTTCTGATTTTCGTAATATTTTCATGAATAAAATGTCTGGGCTCTCAATTTGACACGCTTTTAAGGCAGTGGGCATCAATCATGCGTCGATATTAGAGAGGAATATTTTATTACTTATCCTAAAAGCATTTTGACAGGTAACCTATATCGAAATCATTACATAGGCCTGCACATTTTACTCCGTGTGCAGAGTACGGCACATATAAAATAGGTGCGTTCTTCGAGACAGTAGGGATATACTCTTTACCGTGGCAATATTGTGTAAGGATGTCCCATGAAATTATTAATTACCTCTTGAGTTGCACTTTCATAAGTTATATATTATTATTGAGAGGTATATACAGCGGCGTAGTTTGCATTGTGTATTCAAGAGTTCATAGTCTAGTCCTATCTCTTAAGGAATCATTCAGCGTCCATAATTTCAAATAAATAATATTGAGTGACGAATCAACTGGGCTGTTTACACTTTGAGCAGATCAACTCGCTGGGAATAAACACTCTCCGGATAGAAGGCACCTAGCCAATTGTGGGAGGACATGTTTCGTCGATATGCGTTCATCATATGCCTAATTTTGGGGACTGTTTTGGCCAAAGTAAGAATGACTTCAAAATGTCAGGATGAAACTGAAGAGACACTCTTGGCACGAGTAGTGTCCAGGATGAGCCAGGAGAGCACTCGACTGGTCAACTGCACCTTGGCCATCCTGCACGATGGACGAGTGCTGGACAATGGTCTGGAGAAACTAATCACTAGTGTGGACGTCCCAGTGGTGATTGCTTCACTGGATGAGAATCCGAAGGGTGTGGAAGAAAGTGAATTGGTGATCCAGCAATCAGGGCAGTGCTTCTTGATTCTTGTTCATTCCAAATACGAATATTTTCATCCGGTACTTCTACAATTGTATAATTCTATGAGAAAATGGAAAATAACGCGCGACTATATCGTTTTCCACATTAGTGACGGCTATCTTCGTGAAGTTTTAGGGTGGGAATCCGGAGAATTCAAGTTCAGAGTGGGTGTGGACAATTTGAAGATGGAAAATGGCAATCTGACATTTCGGTTACTGTCAGCATGCTACTTCTGCCAGGAAGGAAAATACTCCGTCAAAGAATCGCATAATGTCACTTCATTTGAAGACTTGTTTACTGACGCAACAATGAACTTTCGAGGGAGAGCCATTCACTTGATTGGTGAAGACTATTGGTTGAACCGCTATTTGGAGAAATACCTGCATTATGTAAAGGAAGACAACCGTGCGGCATTACATGAGGACCTGTATGCCCACTACCAAATTGCAGCAATTCAGGTTTACTTTGACACTTGCACGCACCCTTACCGATATGACAGCATGATGATGATTTCCAAGAAATTCACACCAACCATGACTTGGGAAGTGCTTCTCTTTCCCTTTTCATGGAAAGTGACACTGCCTTTCATCGCTGTGATATTGGTCATCACCGCAGTGTTTTCCCGTCTCTTGAAACCAAGACAAGGCACTTCTACGTACAACTTCAATTTTGTCGCCATCCTTGCTCTTAAGGTGTCTCCACCTCTTTTTAACCAGTCCATCGAAATCAGAGACTTAAAACCTACTGCGACCTGGATCTTCTGCATGTATTCCTTCTTCTGTGTCCTCATGTCCATTCTATTCACTTCAAACATGGTCGGACTATTCATGGACAAGCCTGCTAGAAACGTGGATTCATTGGACGATCTTGTGGACATGGGCTACAAATGGGGTGGAAAGAAGAGCGACTCGTTTTACTTCGATCATTTCGTCAATGTCACTGAGATTGAAGTGGAAAAAGTGATTGTCAATGAAATCGAGTACTATGACATCGACGACTATTACGACTTCATGGAAGAATGCATCGCAAGAACAATGTTGGATAAGTTTGCTTGCTTCGTATATGAAGGACTTATGGACTCTTACCTAGCATTTGGAAACATTGATCGATCTCAAAGCAGATTTCACACTGATCAACTTCATGTGGTCCGAAGTTCACTACCGATTTTAATGAGCGGAATTTCTCCCCTCGTAAAGTACTCAATCACAATCGAATCTCTGCAACGAGGTGTGATGAGATACATTGACTTCGGAATCCTTCAATACGACAAGGATCTCAGGTACAAGAGGAATGCAGAAGTCCAGCAGATGTCTTTTTTCAAGGCGGAAAATTCTGCGTTTCTTGTAAATTCTCCAAAACCCCTCGGACTGCCTCATTTGCAATCACCATTTCACGCCCTGTGTTTTGGACTGTGTGTATCATTGGCCTGTGCTTTGTGTGAAATTACAAATCTGTTGGGTTTCCGTTCAATTTTTGTTAAACGACACGAGCATGCTAATGTACGCAGCAAAGAAATAGACATCGTACAACATGGCCAGAATAAAATAGATGTGAACTGTGCGCCAAACAATCCTGACACAAATCTGGCCTTCACAATCTGAGGTTTCATCGCGGCTTCGCCAAAATTATTCATGCAGGCAGATTCATCTGCCTGATCTGGCAATAACTAAATCCATCATAACCCTCTAGAGACCCAATGTATAGTATGCTATAGAGAAAGGTTTAGGTTTTGTGCGCAGACACTTTACCTATTCTTTCCCTAATATATTGTTTCAGAGTTGCGCTCGCACGTATCTGGTATTTTATCTAGATACTTTTTGAAAGTATATTCCCCATCACTGTACGTATTACGCGATTCCACGCCATGTGTTTTAGACTTTGTTTGTCATTGGCCTGTTCTCTGTTTGGCTTATATGATGTCAATACTATCATCTATCCAACTTGATCGACACAATTTGTGCGCACAGTTTGAGTCGGCATGAAATGTGAATCTTTCTCACGCAGCACCCTGAATAATTCAAGAGCCGATACGTCAATCATATTTCGGTCATTAATAACGACAGTGCCAAACTGCATGTCACAACTCACCAGTTCAGACCACGCATTTCAAAGAGTCAGACCTGCTTCATAGGGACACAACTTCTGTTATTGAAGAAAGTTTTTGAGAACAGTGTTTCTGGATAATCGGCATAATAACGTACTTGATAAAGATGTGCTCTGCACACTCTTATTTTCGTGTGTGAACCTTGTGCAAAAGTGACAGTGACTACAGAATCCGACGATGAAAGTGAAGAGACACTCTTGGCAAAGGTGGTGTGATTTTACCAATCTGGCGGAATTTCCTGGAATATTTCCTAAGAGCGATTGAGCCTCTTTATCACCATGTTCTTCACAAAACGTCAGGAAGGGAATGTGTGCCACAGTCGTACCGTTTACAGTCACAGACAATGTGACATTTCAATTTCTGTCACCATCCTACTTCCAGGAAGGAAATTATTCTGTTTTCTTCATACGTATGTCTCCTTGCACATGTAATAATTACGTACTCGGTACAGTACATTTGGATTGGTTTAGTTGTTTTTGTGTAAGCTCCATAGTGATTTCCCTTAATTAATATTATTCATCACACCTTTTCTCACATGTCTCAATTTCATAAATCAATAGGCTACAGTGTTAAGCAACCATTATTTCATTATTCTGGCATTGACATACACACTGACGTCTGATAAATTCAGGATATGTAGCGAAATATTTTCTCCTGTAATCATCTTGACGAGTCGTGATGTTGGGATGCGCCCGTGGGCCCGGGCGTTGTAAAAATAGGATTTTCCAACTTGTAATAACACTTCAATAAATGTCTGGCAGAAAACCCCTAGGGGTACGCCTATCACCCAATTATTTATTATTATTATTATTATTAATATGCAGAGTTATCATTCAAATGTCATGAAACGACACGACGAACAAAACAACGGCAATCGTTCATGTAATAAATAAATTGTGTTAAAGATACTGAGACATACAGTCTGGCAGGATTTTAGTGGATTATAGATATAAATGCATGTATCGGGCAATCAGAATGATGTTGGCATTTTCAGAACTATCCTCTTAGGTCCATAAGCAGTTTTTTAAATAATTGAGAGACTGCACTTATTGTTTCGAGTTGTTATCTAACAACAAGTACTCATATATTCATCTTGGACGGGCAGACATATGCGCAACATGACCTTATCAGGATGAAATGTACTGTACACAATTACACCTTCACACGCACCGTGCATATTTCAAAAGCCGATACGTCAGTCATTAACAAGGACAGTGCGAAAAGACTTATCAATACTGTATGCCACAATTCGCCAGTTCAGATCCGGCTTTTTTCAAAAGACAGACCTGCTATTTAGGAACATAATTTATGATTTTTTTGAAAGTGTATATTGACATTCATCACTAAAAATGATTCATAAAGTTTTGCTTTCCACACTCCTATTTTGTTGGACAGCTTGTGCAAAAGTGACAGTGACTACAGAATCCGACGATGAAAGTGAAGAGACACTTTTGGCAAAGGTAGTGTCCAGTATGAGCCAGGAGAACACTCGACTGGTCAACTGCACCTTGGCCATCCTGCACGATGGACGAGTACTGGACAATGGTCTGGAGAAACTAATCACTAGTGTGGACGTCCCAGTGGTGGTTGCTTCACTGGAGGAGAATCCGAAGAGTGTGGACGAGAGGGAATTGGTGATCCAGCAATCGGGGCAGTGCTTCTTCATTCTTGTTCAATCCAAATACGAACATTTTCGTGCGTTACTTGAACAATTTGATGACTCAATGAGAAAACGGAAAATAACCGGCGACTATATTATTTTCCACATTAGTGACGGGTATCTTCATGAAGCATTAGAATGGGAGTCTCCCCAATACAAGTACAGAGTGGGTGTGGACAATCTGAAGATGGAACATGGCAATATAATATTTCAGTTACTCTCACTGTGCTACTTCTGCCAAAAAGGAAAATACTCGGTCGAAGAATCGCATAATGTCACTTCACTTGAATACTTGTTCACTGACACGACAGTGGACTTTCGAGGGAGAGCCATTCACGTAAATCATGAAGATGATATTTTGAACCTCTATATGGAGAAATACCTGCATTATGTAAGTAAAGAAAACGTTTCTGCAATTATCATGAAGACCTGTACGCTCACCGGACAAGTGTAGCAATACAGGTTGGCCGTAACACTTACACCCACCCTTACATAATGGAAAGCATGATGATGGTGACCAAGAAAATCACACCAACTATGACTTGGGCTGTGCTTCTCTTTCCCTTCTCCTGGCAGGTGACGCTGCCTTTCGTGATTGTGATATTGGTAATCACGACAGTGTTTTGCCATCTCTTGAAACGAGGCCAATGCACTTCCAAGTATCACTTCAATTTTGTCACCCTCCTTGTCCTCAAAGTGTACCCACCCCTTTTATGCCAGTCCATCAATATCAGAGACTTGAAACCTGCTGCGACCAGGATCTTCTGCATGTATTCCTTCTTCTGTGTCCTGATGTCCAACTTCTTCACTGCAGACATGATCGGACTGTTAATGAAACGCCCTGCAAAAAATGTTGACACTCTGACTGATCTTGTGGACATGGGCTACAAGTGGGGTGGAGAGAAGAGCGACACATTTTACTTCGATCAATTTGTCAATGTCACTGAAATTGAAGTGGAAAAAGTGATCGCCAATGGGATCGAGTACTACGAAAAGGAAGATTATGACGACTTCATGGAAGAATGCCTTGGGCGAGCACTGGTGGAGAAGTTTGCTTGCTTTGTGTATGGAGATTATCTGGAATATATATATATATATATATATATATATATATATATATATATATATATATATATATATATATATATATATATTTGCATTACCCCATTGGGAGTTACATTTCCTTTAGGGGGGTGGAAATACCACCATTTGGGTGGAACCGGTATACTAAGATAGTATTTAGTGTGTTCCAAGGGTAGGTAGGAGGGGATGTGCAAAGTGCGTGTGCAATGTCGTTGATGTGCCGTTTTTGTGAACTCCCCCGGGTGGCATATGTGAAAGGATCGCCACCCGAAACGAAGCCAGAGACGGTCTCACTCTGCACGAAAGAAGGTGGGAACCCCGGGTGGGGATTGAACCCGGGACCATTGATTATCTGGAATATTATATGCTATATATAAATATTCATCAATCTAAAATCAGATCCCCTGATCAACTTCATATGGTACGAAGTTCACTTCCGCTTTGGATGGGCGGAATGTCTCCCCGAGTGAAGTATTCGGTCACATTCGAATCTCTGCAACGAGGTGTGATGAGATACATTGACTGCGGAATCCGCCATTACGACAAGGATCTCACGTACAAGCGGAAAAAAGAAGTCATGCAGATGTCTTTATTCAAGGAGGATAATGCTGCGTCTGTTGAGAATGATCCAATAGCCCTCGAACTGAGTCACTTGAAGTCTCCATTTCACGCCCTGTGTTTTGGGTTCTGCTTGTCATTCGCTTGTTTTCTGTGCGAAACTACAAATCTGCTGGATTTCCTTCCAATGATCGCTAAACGACACGGCCATGCTAAACGGCAGGTGCGCAACAAAATAACAGTCACCTTATACCGAAAGACCCGAATAGAATCAATTTTCACTCTGAACGAATCAATCCGAACACAAACCTAACATAAACCAACCTTGTTTTCACACTGTGAAGTTTAATAACATCTTCGTCTAAATTACTGTATTCATATACCGCATCGTTAGTATCATCTGGCAATAACACTAAAGGCATTGACAAAATTGACAAAATTGACCTTATACTTGGTACTCAACCTGTAACGAATCATTACTAGGCACTTCACAATTCCGACGTACTTTTTTTGAGACAGTGAGAACACACGCTTTATTTCGCCAATGTATTAAATACGGTGGTCTTACTTTACTTTATAATGTGATGCTGATTTGATTTCTATTGCGTTAACAGTACTCGTTTATCAATTAATCAATATTAATTTCTTTAAATAACACTCAAGCCACATGGGAGGCTTTTAGGATATTTTACAGTAGATCTCACAGATTTTGGATCAGTCAATCAGTCGCTGGCCACTAGATTTGAAGGATCTTTCTGGACATTTACCTAGTACAGTACTTATATTTGAAAACATTAATCGATCTCAAAGCAGATTTCACACTGATCAGCTTCATATGGTGCGCCAGCTGTATGTATTTGGCTTATGATGTAAATACTAATCATCTATCCAACTTGATCGACACAATTTGTGCCCACAGTTTCAGTCGGCATGAAATGTGAATCGTTCTCACGCAGCACCCTGAATAATTCAAGAGCCGATACTTCAATCATATTTCGGTCATTAATGACGGCAGTGCCAAACTGCATGTCACAACTCATCAGTTCAGACCACGCATTTCAAAGGGTCAGACCTGCTTCATAGGGACACAACTTCTGTTATTGAAGAAAGTTTTTGAGAAAAGTGTTTCTGGATAGTCGGCATTATAACGTACTTGATAAATATGTGCTCTGCACACTCTTATTTTCGTGTGTGAACCTTGTGCAAAAGTGACAGTGACTATAGAATCCGACGAGGAAAGTGAACAGACACTCTTGGCAAAGGTGGTGTGATTTTACCAATCTGGCGGAATTTCCTGGAATATTTCCTAATAAGTGCGATTGAGTCTCTTTATCACCATGTTATTCACAAAACGCCAGGAAAGGAAGGTGTGCCACAGTCGCACCGTTTACAGGCACAGACAATGTGACATTTCAATTTCTGTCACCATCCTACTTCCAGGAAGGAAATTATTGTGTTTTCTTTATACTTATGTCTCCTTGCACTTGTAATAATTCTGTATACGGTACAGTACGTTTGGATTGGTTTAGTACTGTACCGTATGTGCCGCTGTGTGAAAGGCCCCAGGTTCGATCCCCGCCTGGGGAACTTTCCTTTCACCTGCGTCAGGAGGGTCTCTGACCTGCACCAAGGAGGTGTCTGGCAACCTAACCTCCTGGGGAACAGCACATGACCCCTTTACCGACATTGCACTTGCACCAATGTTCCTTCCCCAAAAATCCCTATCCCTACCCCTACATCCTTGACTCCTTGCACCGGTGAATGAAGTAAATATAGGAAAATGGAGTGAAATGGTGGTATTCCACCCCCCTAAAAAGGCCCAGCCTTATCACGGGGTAACGTAAAATAAAAAAAATAAAAAATAAAAAAAAGATTGGTTTAGTAGTTTTTGTGTAAGCTCCATCGTGATTTCCCTTAATTAATATTATTCATCACACCTTTTCTCACGTGTCTCAAATCAATAAATTAATTATGCAGGTGTTAAGCAACAAGCACCCAGGCTACGCATTTCATTATTCTGGCATTGACAGACTAACGTTTGATGAATTCAGGATATGTAGCGAAATATGAACTACTGTAATATTCTTGACGAGTCGTGATGTTGGGATGACAGCATGTGCGCAAAAACTACTGTCACGAACCAAGTGGGCAGTCCATACTTTGAGCTGTCTCGCATTGGGACACACTTTGTGGCACTCTCAGCACGTGAAGCTACATACGTATGAACATGTTTTGGAAATGGGGATTCATTGTGCACTTACTTTTGTGGACTGTTTTTGCCGAAGTGACAGTGACTACAAAATCTGAGGATGAAAGTGAAGAGACACTCTTGGTAAAAGTAGTGTCCAGGATGAGCCAGGAGAACACTCGACTGGTCAACTGCACCTTGGCCATCCTGCACGATGGACGAGTACTGGACAATGGTCTGGAGAAACTAATCACTAGTGTGGACGTCCCAGTGGTGGTTGCTTCACTGGAGGAGAATCCGAAGAGTGTGGACGAGAGGGAATTGGTGATCCAGCAATCGGGGCAGTGCTTCTTGATTCTTGTTCACTCCAAATACGAATATTTTCGTGCTTTACTTGAACAATTATTTTATTCACTGAGAAAACGGAAAATAACTCGCGACTATATCGTTTCCTACATATGTGACGGGTATCTTCATGATGCATTAGAATGGGAATCACCTCAATACAAGTACAGAGTGGGTGTGGACAATTTGAAGATGGAAAATGGCAATCTGACATTTCGGTTGCTGTCAGCGTGCTACTTCTGCCAGGAAGGAAACTATTCCGTGAAAGAATCACAAAATACTTCATTTGAATACTTGTTCACTGACACAACAATGGACTTTCGTGGAAGAGCCATTCACTTGTTTGGTGAAGACTATTGGTTGAACCGCTATTTGGAGAAATACCTGCATTATGTAAAGGGAGACAACCGTGCGGCATATCAGGACGACCCGTACGCCCACAGCCAAGGTGCAGTAATACTGGTTGGCCTTCACACTTACACACATCCTTACAAAAGGCAATGCATGATGATGGTTACGAAGAAAATCACAGCAACCATGACTTGGGCTGTGCTTCTCTTTCCCTTCTCCTGGCAGGTGACGCTGCCTTTCGTGATTGTGATATTGGTAATCACCACAATGCTTTGCCATCTCTTGAAGCCAGGTCAAAGTACTTTTGCGTATCACTTCAATTATGTCACCGTCCTTGCCCTGAAGGTGTACCCACCCCTTTTGTGTCAGTCCATCAAAATGAGAGACTTGAGACCTGCTGCGACCTGGATCTTCTGCATGTATTCCTTCTTCTGCGTCCTGATGTCCAACTTCTTCACTGCAGACATGGTCGGACTGTTAATGAAACGCCCAGTTAAAAATGTGGATTCTCTTCAGGATCTTGTGGACATGGGCTACAAGTGGGGTGCAGCGCAGAGTGGCTCATTTTACTTCAATGCTTTCGTCAATGTCACTGAGATTGAAGTGGAAAAAGTGATCGCCAATGGGATCGAGTACTACGGCAGCGAATATTATATGGACTTTATTGAAGAATGCATTGGAAGAGCAATGGTGGAGAAGTTTGCTTGCTTTGTATTTGAAGGATATATGGACTTTTATATTGCGTTTGGAAACATTCATCGATCTAATAGGAGATTATTTCACTCTGATCAGCTTCATCCGGTACAAAGTTCACTACCGCTTAAGATGGGCGGATTATCTCCCCGAATAAAGTATTCGGTCACATTAGAATCTCTTCAACGAGGTGTAATGAGATACATTGACTTCGGAATCCTTCAATACGACATGGATCTCAGGTTCAAGTGGAGCATAGAAGTCATGCAGATGGCTTCGTTCAAGGAGAAAAATGCTACAGCCGATGCGAATTCTCCAACAGCCCTCGGCCTGCCTCACTTGCAGTCTCCATTTCACGCCCTGTGTTTTGGATTGTGTGTATCATTGGCTTGTTTTCTGTGTGAAAAAACAAATCTGCTGGGTTTTTATTCAATTGTGGTGAAACGACACGACCAACAAAACAACTATAATCGTACATGTAATAAATAAGTTGGTTTAAAGATACTGAGACATACCGTATGGCAGGATTTTAATGGACTGTAGATATAATTGCATTGTTATCTAGCAACAAGTACATATGCCAACAACAAATCAATCACTGGTACATTCACTGGTAATGAGTCGTGTTTCTCCAAACCTTTTGCGCATGTGAAGTCAATATTATTCTCTGGTTGAATAAGTAGTAGGCCTACTCATATATTCAACTTGTGCGGGCCGACATATGCATGAACTGATCCGAAAGAAATGTACACGAGTACACCTTCACACGAACCGTGTATATTTCAAGAGCCGATACGTCAGTCATTAACACGGACATTGCGCAAAGACTCATCAGTACTGTATGCCACAATTCGCCAGTTCAGATCCGGCTTTTGCGAGAGTCAGACCTGCTATTTAGGAACACCTTTTATGATTTTCCTTAAAGTGTTTCTTGACATTCATTACAAAAAATGATTCATAGAGTTTTACTTTGCACACTCCTATTTTGTTGGGGAGCTTGTGCTCTGGTGACAGTGACTACAAAATCTGAGGATGAAAGCGAAGAGACACTCTTGGCACAAGTAGTGTCCAGGATGAGGCAGGAGAACACTCGACTGGTCAGCTGCACCTTGGCCATCCTGCACGATGGACGAGTACTGGACAATGGTCTGGAGAAACTAATCACTAGTGTGGACGTCCCAGTGGTGGTTGCTTCACTGGAGGAGAATCCGAAGAGTGTGGACGAGAGGGAATTGGTGATCCAGCAATCGGGGCAGTGCTTCTTCATTCTTGTTCACTCCAAATACGAATATTTTTGTGCATTACTTGAACAATTTAATGACTCACTGAGAAAACGGAAAATAACTCGCGACTATATTATTTTCCACACTAGTGACGGGTATCTTCATGAAGCATTAGAATGGGAGTCTCCAAAATACAAGTACAGAGTAGGTGTGGACAATATGAGGATGGATAATGGTAACCTAACATTTCGGATGCTGTCAGCGTGCTACTTTTGTGAGGATGGAAAATACTCTGTTGAAGAACTGTCAACAGAGAAGCCATTTGAATATTTGTATATTGACAACACAGTGAACTTTGGCGGGAGGGCTGTTCACGTGGAGTCTCCAGATTATTTTTTAAACCCCCACTTGGAAGAATACCTGCATTACGTAACTGCCATGAATGAGACCGGTGAGACTGACCTCTACACTCACTATCATGAAATAGAAGCATCAGTATTAAAATCACAGACTTTCACCCAGCCTTATCGAATAGAGAGGATGTTAATTATCACTAAAAAACCATTTCCAACCATGACTTGGGCTGTGCTTCTCTTTCCCTTCTCCTGGCAGGTGACACTGCCTTTCATCACCGTGATATTGGTAATCACCGCAGTGTTTTGCCATCTCTCGATACCAAGTCAACGCAATTCTACGAATAACTTCAATTTTGTCGCCATCCTTGCCCTGAAGGTGTACCCACCCCTTTTGTGCCAGTCCATCGAAATGAAAGATATGAAACCTGCTGCGACCTGGATATTCTGCATGTATTCCTTCTTCTGTGTCCTGATGTCCAACTTCTTCACTGCAGACATGGTCGGACTGCTCATGAAAAAGTCTGTTAAAAATGTGGATTCTCTGCAGGATCTTGTTGACATGGGCTACAAGTGGGGGACCAGCAGAGAGCACATGCTTTATTTTGATTCCTTTGTGGAAGTGACGGAGATTGAATTGGAAAAGGTGATCGTCAATGGGATCGTATACTCCTATGAGGACTATGCATCGTTTCTAGAAGAATGCATTGATAGAGTAATGGTGGATAAGTTTGCTTGCTTCGTACCAGAACTTGCATGGAGCCTGGTGGGCATGATGCTCGATAATAATTTACGCTTTGATGTTAATCTGGATGAGATTCATGCGGTACAAAGCGAATTACCACTCATGATGGTAGGAATAGTCACTAAGGTCAGGTCCTCGGTAATTTACGAATCTCTGCAACGAGGTGTGATGCGATACATTGAATGCGGATTCTTCAATTTCTACATTCAACGACTCAAATACGAGTATATGCTGGCAAGTATGCTGGTGATGATTCAGTACAAAGAAGAAAACACAATTATATCCGATGGAAATAATTTAGAAGGACTCAAACTACTCCACTTGAAGTCACCATTTCTTGCCCTGTGTGTTGGATTATCTGTGTCATTTGCATGCTTCCTATATGAAACCACAAATTCAGTAGGCCTTCGTGCAATTCTTTGCAAACCTGTAATTAATTAATCGTTATGTTATCGACCAATCACCACGAAAGCCAGGCGTATCACAGTCGTATCGACTTGATGTACATCGAACAACAAAAAATCCCCAAACAAACTTAGTATTTACATTGTGATGTTTAATTGAAGAAATGGAAAATAACTGTCGAATATAATCGTTCTCCACGCAACTTTATTCAACGGGAATACGACCAATACAAGGATATGTTGTTGACAATCGTATCATATCCCATTATGTTACTCGTTCATGTAATCAATGTTGCTTTAATAAACACTCGTTACATACTTATGGCAGAGTTTTAATGGATTGTAGATCTCAGTGCAGATCAGTCAATCACCATGATGTTGGGACATAGAATTTTAATATTGCAAATCCTACCTACATGTGTCCATGAGCTGTTGACAGGTCCATTACTCTGCAAACCCACATTCACACTTACAGCCATCCCTATCGCGTGATCTGACGACTATAGTGCGGAAATGTTCAATACTATTATGTCACTCACTTACTAGTCCTTCCAGTCTGTATAATTTACATTTTTAAAATAATGCAAAAAAAAATTGGACTCGTCTCTCGTAGTGACGGTTGCAGGGTGTGTACACATGCTTGTATCATAATGATTTCAACAATATGGGGAAGTAGGTGTCCCACAGTCATATTGTCTGTCATAATGTCATAATATGAATTATTGCTGTGCCTTGAAACGGTAAGACAATTATTCTGTTTTCCTCATTGTGATTTTACTTAATTAATATTATTCATAACACCTTTCCTCACGTGTCTTTATTCAATAAGTCAATAACATGTTACGCAACAAGCACTCAGGCTACGCATTGCTCTATTCCGGCATTGACAGACACTTACGCCTGGTAAATTTAGGAGATGTGGTGCGAAATCTAATGCAATATTTTTGACAAGTCGTGATGTAACGATGACAGCATGTGCGCAAAACTATCAAGAACCAAGTCGGCAGTCCGCACCTTGAGCTGTCTCACACTCGAATATACTTTGTGGTACTCTCACAGTCAGTACCTAGGAAGCTGTAAACATGTTCTGGAAATGTGCATTCCTTGCGCACTTACTTTTGTGGACTGTTTTTGCCGAAGTGACAGTGACTACAAAATGTAAGGATGAAAGTGAAGAGACACTCCTGGCACAAGTTGTGTCCAGGATGAGCCATGAGAACACTCGACTGGTCAACTGCACCTTGGCCATCCTGCACGATGGACGAGTACTGGACAATGGTCTGGAGAAACTAATCACTAGTGTGG
This sequence comes from Catajapyx aquilonaris, assembly GCA_000934665.2. Taxonomy (NCBI): domain Eukaryota; kingdom Metazoa; phylum Arthropoda; class Diplura; order Dicellurata; family Japygidae; genus Catajapyx; species Catajapyx aquilonaris. The sequence continues at coordinate 60,146 of JYFJ02001380.1, forward strand.
ACGTCCCAGTGGTGGTTGCTTCACTGGAGGAGAATCCGAAGAGTGTGGACGAGAGGGAATTGGTGATCCAGCAATCGGGGCAGTGCTTCTTGATTCTTGTTCATTGTAAAATAATACGAATATTTTCGTGATTTACTTGAACAATTATATTATTAAGTGAGAAAGTGGAAAATAACTCGTGATTATATCATTTTCCACATTAGTGACGGGTATCTTTATGAAACTTTAGGATGGGAATCTCCACAATACAAGTACCGGGTGGGTGTGGACAATTTGAAGATGGTGAATGGCGATGTAACATTTCGATTGCTGTCAGCATGCTACTTCTGCCAGGAAGGAAAATACTCCGTCAAAGAATCACATAATGTCACTACATTTGAAGACTTGTTCACTGACACAACAATGGATTTTCGAGGGAGAGCCATGCACTTGTTTGATGTAGACTATTGGTTGAACCGCTATTTAGAGAAATACCTGCATTACGTATGGGAATACGACGATGCTGCATATGAGGAGGACCTGTACGCTCACCGCGTAAGTGCAGCAATACTGGTTGGCCGTGACACTTACACCCACCCTCATGTAATGGAAACCATGATGATGGTGACCAAAAAAATCACACCAACCATGACTTGGACTGTGCTTCTCTTTCCCTTCAGTTGGCAGGTGACACTCTCTTTCATCGCAGTGATATTGGTAACCACCGCAGTGTTTTGCCATCTCTTGAAACCGGGCCAAAGCACTTCCACATACCACTTCAATTTTGTCACCATACTTGCCTTTAAGGTATGCCCACCCCTTTTGTGCCAGTCCATCGAAATGAAAGACTTGAAACCTGCTGCGACCTGGATATTCTGCATGTATTCCTTCTTCTGTGTCCTGATGTCCAACTTCTTCACTTCAGACATGATAGGACTGTTAATGAAACGCCCTGCAAAAAATGTTGACACTCTGACTGATCTTGTGGACATGGGCTACAAGTGGGGTGGAGAGAAGAGCGACGCATTTTACTTCGATCAATTTGTCAATGTCACTGAGATTGAAGTGGAAAAAGTAATCGCCAATGGGATCGAGTACATCAAAAGGGAAGCGGATTCCTACTCCATTGAAGAATGCCTTAGGAGAGCAATGGAGGAGAAGTTTGCTTGCTTTGTAAATGGAGGAGAGCTGGACTTTCATCTTCTATATGGAATCATTCTACGATCTCAAGGAAGATTGCTCCCTGATCAGCTTCATATGGTCCGAACTTCACTTCCCCTTAGGATGAGCGGAATATCTCCCCGAGTAAAGTACTCTGTCACATTAGAATCTCTGCAACGAGGTGTGATGAGATACATTGACTACGGAATTAGTCATTACGACTACGATCTCAGGGACAAGCGGAACAAAGAACTCATGCATATGTATTATTTCAAAGAGTATAATGCTGCGTCTGTTGAGAATGATCCAATAGCCCTCGCCCTGAGTCACTTGCAGTCTCCATTTCACGCCCTGTGTTTTGGATTGTGCTTGTCATTGGCTTGTTTTCTCTGCGAAACTACAAATCTGCTGGGTTTCCTTTCAATTATCGCTAAACGACACGGCCATGCAACACGGCAGGTACGCAACAAAATAATAGTCCCCGTACCGAAAGACCCGAATAGAGTCAACTTGCACTCTGAGCTAATCAATCCGGACACAAACCTGGTTTTCACACTGTGAGGTTTAATTATTGCTGCTTCGTCTATAATTATTCATAATTATACCGTATTGCTAGTTTCATCGGACAATAACATAAAGGCATAACGATTAAATACCATAGTTGGTTTAGCGATCATACATTTTGCCTAATTATTCCCCAATTGTTTAAAAATGCACTCAATTCACACATGTGAATCTGCTGTCATATTTATTAGTGAAACATTTGGTATTCACTTAGTTGCGTACTAAATTCGTGGGTTTATGCGTGTATCATGTCGCATGGATATCGAGAAAACGTGCTGCTCTGACAGGTACAATGAGGTAATGCTCAATATGCGGGTTATGTACTTTAATAGGCAAGACGCCATATATGACTGCATGTGCGCAATACTGTCACGAATAGATTCGGCAGTCCACACCTTGAACTTGCCTTGAACTATCTCATCAGATTGGGATACACTTTGTGGCACTCTCAGACTATCCCGTAAGGAAATCTGGGAGACGTCCTTCTATGACAATAAGTACAGTGATGTATGGCTCAATAATGTTATGTCACTCACGAGTCCCTATGGACTTAATAATAATTATATTCACCTTCTAGTTAAGTAATGTGACAAGTAGGACACCTCTCTTGAGGCCAAAGTTGTTTGATAATAATGATTTCGACTATATTTTAAGGTTCACTGTCAGCTTTTTCCTTTAACGAAAAGCACGAGTGATAGTAGTGAATGTCGTCAATCCAAGGTTGACAGGAAGAGCAGAATGAATAATGCCAGCCTTTGTCGTTTTTAGTGTTACACGCATTTGTTACAGTCTCCGGGTCATAATTTCAAAAATCTCCCACTTTTACACCATTTTATGAAGTCTCGTTAGTTCATAGCTTATAGTAGACCTTCTGACACCAAATAAATAAATAGTAATCGTCTATCCACCTTGGGTCATGTATGTACAATTTTAGTCGGCATGAAATAATGTCACTCACCTTTCACACGCAGATCTTCAATAATTCAGTACAATTTCAATCATTAAAAACGACTGTGCGCAAAAGCTCAGTAATATATGGTTCATTGAGGAAATGGAAAATAACTGGTGACTATAGGAGTATATGGCTGTATCGTTTCCCACACAACTTTATACAAATGGGAATCCGCCCTATACATGAAATGATTTGGTGTTGACATTTTTTGGTTCCTGTCAGTGTCCTACATTCTTCCGGAAAAGAAATTGGATCTATTGTTTCGAAAACCACATAAGTCCAGAGGAGCGTACCATATTGATTTTACTCTTTTTTGCCACAAATACAGGGCCATTACAGGTCGGCAGATTGGCACACATTATCGATACAATCCTCCTGGAGTTGAATGCACAAGGGTCATGGGTGTGGCAACCTCTCTAGGCTCTCCAGAGCCACGCACCCACTCCCGGTCAACTGCTCGCAGTTGTCCTCCAAAAGGTGGTTCCTGGAGGGCCTAGAGAGGTTGCCACACCCATGAACCCGGTGTATTCAACACCAGGTGCATTATGTCAATAATGTGTCCACATGGCGAAATCCTATCAAATATTCTTGACGAGTCGTGATGTAGCAATGACAGCTTCATGGAAATACTCTCACGAACCAAGTGGGCAGTCCACACCTTCAGTTGTCTTATATTGGGACACATTTTGTGGCACTCCCAGTCCATGAAGCTACAAACATGTGCTGGCAAGATGTATTCATTTTCCCCTTACTTTTGTGGACAGTTTTTGCCGAAATGACAGTGACTACAAAATGTCAGGATGAAACTGAAGAGGCCCTTTTGGCAAAAGTGGTGTCCAGGATGAGGAAGGAGAACACTCGACTGGTCAACTGCACCTTGGCCATCCTGCACGATGGACGAGTACTGGACAATGGTCTGGAGAAACTAATCACTAGTGTGGACGTCCCAGTGGTGGTTGCTTCACTGGAGGAGAATCCGAAGAGTGTGAACGAGAGTGAATTGGTGATCCAGCAATCGGGGCAGTGCTTCTTGATTCTAGTCCACTCCAAATTTAATTTGCTTGATCTGTTACTCGGTAAATTTTCTAATGGCCTGAGATATTGGAAAATCACTCGTGACTTGATTGTGTTCCACGTACGTGATGGGAATCTTCATGAAACATTAGGATGGGAATCTGCAATATACAAGTACAGAGTGGGTGTGGACAATCTGAAGATTGTAAATGGCAATCTAACATTTAGGTTGATGTCCGCATGCTACTTCTGCCAGGAAGGAAAATACTCTGTCGAAGTACTGTCTACAGAGAAGCCATTTGAAGACTTACACCAGGACATCATAGTGGACTTTCACATGAGAGCCATTCACGTGGCTTATCCATTTTATTTTTTAAACCCTTACTTGGAACAATACCTGCATTACATAACTGTAATGCACGAGACCAGTCAGACGGACATCTACACGCACTATCATGAAATCAATATATTGACATTAGAGAACTCACTCACGTTCACCCACCCTTATCGAATGGACAGGATGTTAATTCTCACCAAAAAATATCCTCCAACCATGACTTCGTCTGTGCTTCTCTTTCCCTTCACCTGGCAGGTGACACTGCCCTTTGTCACTCTGATATTGCTAATCACTACAGTGTTTTGGTATGTCTTGAACCAAGGCCAAAACACTTCCAAGTATCACATCAGTTTTGTCACCATCCTTGCTCTGAAGGTGTCACCGCCTCTTTGGAGCCAGCCAATTAAAATGAAAGCCTTGGGACCTACTGCGACCTGGATATTCTGCATGCATTCCCTCTTCTGTGTCCTGATGTCCAACTTCTTCACTTCAGACATGATCGGACTGCTTATGGAAAGGTCTGTTAAAAATGTGGATTCCCTGAAGGATCTTGTGGACATGAACTACAAGTGGGTGGCCAGCAGAGAGGACAAGGTTTACTTTGATTCTTTTGGGGACGTGACTGAGATTGAAGTGGAAAAAGTGATCGTCAGTGGGATCGAATACTCCACTATGGAGAACTATCTGCACTTCTTGGATGAATGCATTCGGAGACTAACGATGGAAAAGTTTGCTTGCTTCGTAACAGAAAACATCTGGAACATAATAAGCTTGGCACAATATCATCATGCAGCGGATGAATTTCATCTGGATCAGATTCACGCGGTACAAAGCGAACTACCACTCATGATGATGGGAATAGTCACTAAGTCAAAGTACTCGGTTATATATGAATCTCTGCAGCGAGGTGTGATGCGATACATTGACTGCGGATTCCTTCATTACTACACGTACGTCATAATCCAACAATGTAAATATATGATACTGATGATGTCGTCCAAAGATCGAAAAATTTCATCCGACGGAAGTAATTTAAAAGGCCTCGAACTGCTCCAATTGAAGTCACCTTTTGTCGCCCTGTGTGCTGCACTATGTCTGTCTTTGGCTTGCTTCCTCTGCGAAACTACAAATGTGATGAGTATTCCTGCATTTCTTGCTAATCGGTGCAATCCTGTTAATCGCCATGTTATCCGCAAATCACCAGGAAATGTAGGCTTGTACCGATCAGATGTACAGGGAACAGCAAAAAATCCCGAAACAAACCTAGTATTTACATTGTGATGATTCATTGAAAAAATGTAAAATATAACTGATGATGACTATTTTTTTCTTTCTTTATAAGTTGCAATTGGAATGCGCCCAATACAAGTAATGAACGGAACACTCCCAAATTGATTTACTTCTCGCGAAGTGTCACAAAGCCGCAAAATATAATTAATATATTTCTCGCAAAGGACGACGATTTCAGCAAATTCGCCTGGCACTGTTCTCAAGGTTTTTCTAAAGGTTCTAAAGGTGTTGATAATGATAATGTAACTTGGAAATTGATCAAACTGCTTATTAATGATTTTAAAGGAAACATTAAGAGCATCTGACTTACGAATTTCAAACACCACTTTAAACTTCACTTACCTATAAAACTAAACCTCTGCTTTATCACCGAGTCATCATCAATCTTCGTAGTGATATGCAGAACGATACCTTATATTAAAGGTATCATACCATATAAAGGGTGTGGTGGAAAAAGTGTGATTTTTCAGAGGAGCGAATTTAAGTTTACACTCTATTCACATATCGTATGGAATGTTGGTTTTGATCTAGTCAGTGTAGCCGTTTCATGCACAATATACGTGAACTTGGACTATACCAAACTGCTTGTTATGTCTTTTACATAGTTGGTAGGTGTTAAGGTTAATGGGGTTAATGGGGTTAAGGTTAATGGGGTTTATCACATTTTCCACCACACCAATCCAAGGATATAGGATGGAAAAGAATTCGCACTTCCCGGCGTCGCGGAGACCTCGGACTTACAGAGTTGGATTCCTTGCCACAGATTTAGTGGTGCCAAAAATCCTCATTATCGCGAATTTCCCAGCCGTTTTGGATATAAAAAATGAAGTGTATCCGCAAATACCCCCGGATAGTTGCCCCGCGCGGCCGACAGACATGAGCCACGATTGTCTCCACCACCCACAACCTCCCGCTTCCCCCGGCCTCTCGAATGCTCCTCCCCTACCCAACGCCGCCTCTACGTCAGCTGTTGCCTTTTTCACGATACGTCAGCGAGGGCGCATTCTGATCCTCCAAACCTTTCGTGGTGACGTCACGGGTGTCCTGTAAACGGATGCCACATTGCCACCTCGCTCCGCCCAATTTTTGCGTAAAAAGACTTGCTGTGTTCGCGTCGGAGAGTGTCGGAGGAATAAGTGTGGGGCGACCGGCTGCACTTGCACAGGGCCTCGGAGAGTTACGGAGTCGGAGGAGGACCTGCGCGGGACACATTCACGTGTACCCCTCTGATTATTATTTAAACCCATACTTGGAACAATACCTGAATTATGTTGCCGTAAAAACGCATGCGTTTTTACGGCAGGCTACACGTCAGGAGGAGGTGTATTCTCTTTTCCAACGAGAACCCATATTGAAGGATTGTGCTACTTACTCGTGTACCCACCCTTATGCAATAAGAAGCGTGCTGATGGTTACAAAAAAACATCCTCCGACCAAGACATGGGCAGTGCTTCTCTTTCCCTTCACCTGGCAGGTGACACTGCCTTTCGTGACTCTGATATTGGTAGTCACCACAGTGTTTTGCCATCTCTCGAAACCAAACCAAATAACTTCGACGAATCACTTCAATTTAGTCACCATCCTTGCCCTGAAGGTGTACCCACCCCTTTTGTGCAAGTCCATCGAAATGAAAGACTTGAGACCTGCTGCGACCTGGATCTTCTGCATGTATCCCTTCTTCTGTCTCCTGATGTCCAACTACTACACTTCAGACATGATCGGACTGTTCATGAAACTGCCTGTTAGAAACGTGGATTCACTGAGGGATCTTGTGGACATGGGCTACAAATGGGGTGCAGCGCAGAGAAGGCAACTTTTATTTCGATTCTTTTGCGGACGTGACCGAGATTGAATTGGAAAAAGTGATCACCAAAAGGATGGAATACTCCGATAATACTGTATCCCACTCAAAAACGCACTCGTAAAAAAAGCGCCAAGTCTTCCGCCGAAAATAAAAAAAAACCTGTGAGATGGTGTCTGGGTGCCAAGCCTTGTCCACTCCGCCGTACAAAGTCGTGAGATCGTGGTGGACGCCAAGCCTTTCTTCGAGGCTATAAGCTAAGTGAGATGACTTGGCCGGACTTGGTTCACGGGCACGAGGAACAATACGCGTTTAGTTCTCTAGAATTTGGTCAAGTTACTGTTCTCCCAATTTTAGCTGTACGACTTTCAAGTCTAATTAACCGCGATTGTAATCATGTGCGGTTCGAAGGCGACATTTTGTAGTTCCTGTGATACGAATCAGAGGTCCAAGTATATTTATAATATTCTTCTAATGAATCAAGGAACTGTATTTGTAATTTGAAGGTGGAGTTGTTACGTTACTGCTCCACCATTGACAGTTAAAAGTAAATATTCCATTCGAATGTCACATTTTTGGGTAATGGCTCTACCAATGGGTGTTAAAATTTACTTTCTATTGTATTAAACCGCGCATCGCATTGTTCCTGGTGCCCGTGAACCAAGTCCGGCCAAGTCATCTCACTTAGCTTATAGCCTCGAAGAAAGGCTTGGCGTCCACCACGATCTCACGACTTTGTACGGCGGAGTGGACAAGGCTTGGCACCCAGACACCATCTCACAGGTTTTTTATTTTCGGCGGAAGACTTGGCGCTTTTTTGACGAGTGCGTTTTTGAGTGGGATCTCACTACTTTTTGATAGGTTGAATCAAGGTTGAATGAAAGAATGACACGAAGAAAGCAACGTCAATTGTTGGGTGTATATAACAAGAATAACTGCCTCGGAGTATGGCCAATGTCCTTGTCCCGAGGATCTATTGGCCCTGCATTCACCTTCAGTATTGTCCACGACGAGCCTCTTAAAACGAGTGAATTGGAAACTGCAAAGGTCCGGCCTGAATTTAAGTCTTAGTCTGTTATATTCCGTTAACTGGCTTTATCGTTAGATTTAACTTGAGTGGGATCAAAGGTGGTTAGAAGAATTCAATTCAATTTTTTGACTTGAGACAAGGCCACATACGCTTCACCACAACAGAAAAGTGACGAGCTAATGCCCGTAATGTCTAAGCTCAAACCCTGGCTCGTGATGCCGTAAGCTATTGTTCAGGGGAACTGTTTCCTATGGATGAATGCGTCTGCCATAATTTGAAATTTGCTATTGATCGGTTTTAACCAGTATTAACTCTTGACCAAATGGAAATTCAATTCTTACGGATTTAACTTTTTGTGGCTAATCGGGGTGGTATGTAACACTGAGTAGCAGTCGGCTAAAGGAGTAAGTTGCCAGACCCCTATTTTGAAATTAGCCTCCAACAGAGGTGCTGCCTAAGGGAGTGAGATTTATTGTATCTTTGGGAAGCAGCACCTCTGTTCTTCCCAAAGATACAATAAATCTCACTCCCCTAGGCAGCACCTCCGTTGGAGGCTAATTTCAAAATAGGGGTCTGGCAACTTACTCCTTTAGCCGACTGTACAGACCCAACTGCACCGTTAACCAAGCCAACTGGAACAGAGAGCGAGAGAAAGACAAGACTAGCCTCTAGAATTCTCTTTGCAGAAATGTCAATACATTGGTACTATGGAGACCATATGTCATGTATTGGCATTGTTGCATTTTTTTTTGAATTTTTTTCGTGTTTGAATGGCTGCAGTCTGGACCCAAGATGGGCGACTTACGGTTTTAGACTTTTCCTGGGGGTTTCAGATGAGGGCCAATTTTTGTAAAAAATTTGGGATCTGTACGATAACTGGAACTGGCCAATCTTTTTGATTCTCGCCATCCCTATATTATATGAATCAGACAAAAAAGGCCAATTTGGGCCCTCTCCTAGCGTGGACCCAGTCCCAGTGGTCCAAATTTCACGACGATTTATTTGTAGGGTCCCTGGGTGTGCCCCATTGCCGCATTAAAATTTGAGCCATGCAGCATTTCCCTGTGCCGAACTAGAAAATGCCGAAATGTAGAGAGCGAGTGATATGAGCTCGAGTAAAGGATGCACGGCAGCGCGAGACGTAAGAGTAAAGGAGGTAAGGGGCTAATGGTCTGGGTCAGTGGCGGTGGAAGTGGCTTAGACTTGGCGGGATGCACTGCCGTGCATCTTGATATTATTCATCCTTCTTAGAATAATGCATTCGGAGAGCAATGATGGAGAGGTTTGCTTGCTTCGTACCAGAATACTCCTGGAACTTGGTGATCCTGGCACAATACCATTCTGCAGCTGATGAACCCCATATTAGTCATATTCGAGCTGTGAGCCCTGAACTACCACTCGTAATGGTGGGAATAGTCACTAAGGCAAAGTACTCGGTTATTTACGAATCTCTCCAACGAGGTGTGATGAGATACATTGACTGCGGAATACTTCATTACGACACGTACGTCAAGATCCAAAAAATCAAACATTCTCTGCTGGTGATGTCGTCCAATGAACGAAAATTACATCAGATGGAAATAATTTAAAAGGACTCCACCTGATCCAATAGAAATCACAATTTCTCGCCCTATGGGTTGAACTATGTGTGTCATTGGCTTGCCTATATTGTGCGAAATTGCAAAAGTGAAGTGCCGCTCAATGGTTCTATTGAACAAATCAATCATACATTATTTTCTCTTAAGCTCTTGGCTTGTAAAGTCAATACTATTCTCCTGTTGAACAAATAGTAATCTACTTTCCACCTTGGGTGGGACTACACGTGTGCACAGTTTTAATCGGCATGAAATCATTGCCTTTCACACACACTATGAATAATGTAAGGCCCGATGCATCAATCATGTTTCTATTATTAATAACCAAAATGCGCAAAACCTCTGTGTGTTACAACAATCCAATTCAGACAGCACTTTAGCAAGAGTGAGACCTCCTTCACTTTATGGTTTTGAAGAACGTTTATGATAAAAGTGTTTCTGGACATACGACACAAAAATGTTTTATAAAGTTGTCTTTTGCACCTACTTCTTTTGTTGGTCAGCTTGTGCAAAAGTGACTACAATATCAGAGGATGAAAGTGAAGAGACACTTTTGGCAAAGGTGGTGTCCAGGATGCACCAGGAGAACACTCGACTGGTCAACTGCACCTTGGTCATCCTGCACGATGGACGAGTACTGGACAATGGTCTGGAGAACCTAATCACTAGTGTGGACGTCCCAGTGGTGGTTGCTTCACTGGAGGAGAATCCGAAGAATGTGGACGAGAGGGAATTGGTGATCCTGAAATCGGGGCAGTGCTTCTTCATTCTTGTTCACTCCAAATTTAATTTGATTGATCAATTACTCGATCGATTTGCTAGTGGCCTGAGATATTGGAAAATCACTCGTGACATCATCGTGTTCCATGTCCGTGATGGGTTTCTTCGTGAAGTATTAGGATGGGAATCTCCACATTACAAGTACAGAGTGGGTGTGGACAATCTGAAGATCGTAAATGGTAATGTAACGTTTAGTTTGCTTTCCGCATGCTACTTCTGCCAGGAAGGAAAATACTCCGTCGACGCACTGTCTACAGAGACGCCATTTGAAGAATTACACCAGGACTTCGTAGTGGACTTTCACGGGAGAGCCATTCACGTGGCTAATCCATTTCCTTTTTTAAATCCATACTTGGAACAATACCTGCATTACACAACTGGAATGCACGAGGGTAGTGAGAGGGACATCTACACTCACTATTATGAAATCAATCTATTAAGATTCGATCACTCTTATACTTTCACACACCCTTATCGAATGGAGAGTTTCTACATTCTAACAAAAGGTCATCCTCCAACCATGACTTGGTCGGTGCTTCTCTTTCCCTTCACCTGGCAGGTGACACTGCCTTTCGTGACCGTGATATTGGTAGTCACCACATTGCTTTGCCATCTCTCGAAACAAAGTCAAAGCAATTCTACGAATCGTATCAATTTTGTCTCCATCCTTGTCCTCAAAGTGTACCCACCCCTTTTGTGCCAGTCCATCGAAATGAAAGACTTGAAACCTGCTGCGACCTGGATCTTCTGCATGTATTCCTTCTTCTGCGTCCAGATGTCCAACTTCTACACTTCAGACATGGTCGGAATGTTCATGGATAAATCCATTAATAATGTGGATTCCCTGAAGGATCTTGTGGACATGGGCTACAAGTGGGGGACCAGCAGAAACGACAAGTTTTATTTCGATTCCTTTGCGGACGTGACCGAGATTGAATTGGAACATGTGATCACAAAAGGGATGGAATACTCAGGTAAGGAAGAGTATGGAGACTTCATGGAAGAATGCATTATGAGAGCAATGATGGAGACGTTTGCTTGTTTCGTACTAGAATACCCCTGGAACATGGTGAGCCTGGCACAGTACAATTCTGCAGACGATGAACTTCATATTGATCAGATTCACGCGGTACGAAGTGGACTACCACTCGTGATGATGGGAATAGTCACTATGGCAAAGTACTCTGTTATTTACGAATCTCTCCAACGAGGTGTGTTGAGATACATTGACTGCGGAATACTTTATTACAACACGTACGTCTTATTCCAACATATCAAGCACTCTCTGCTGGTGATGTCGTCCAATAAACGAAAAATTGCATCAGATGGAAATAATTTAAAAGGACTCCAACTGATGCAATTGGAATCGCCATTTCTGGCCCTATGTGTTGGACTATGTGTGTCATTGGCTTGCTTATTTTGCGAAATTGCCAAAGCGAAGTGTCTTGGTGCAATTCTTGCTAGGAAATGTGAGCCTACTCCTCCCCGTGTAATCGACAATAAACCGCCAGGAAAGGTATGCGTGCCACACTCGAACCCATTCGATATACAGGGTACATCAGAAGTAAATTCTGAAACAAGCCTATAGTATTTAAACTGTAATGCTCATTTTGACTGGCATAACTGTTAATTTTTGAGGACTTGTGTGGGGGTGGGGGGGCTAACCAAGATCGCCCCCCCCCCCAAGCTCTATATCCGGCCCTGGCTCTGACAACTATACAGTGCTGAGAGGCTCAATACTCTCATGTCACTCACTCACTCACGAGTCCCTATATGCCTACACGGGCTGAATATATTAGTTATATTCTTAAAATAATGGGAAAAGTAGGACCGGTCAACAAACCTAATTTTTACACTATACTGTATACGTGTCCCACAAGCAGTATTTTCAGCAATGAGAACGTGCACGTAATGCTTCTAGTTGAATAAAAAAACATACTAGCAGAAGTAGGTGTCCCTTCTGTCATAATGTCATAATATGAATAATTGCTCTCACTGTCCTACTTAAGTGAAGGAAATTATTTTGTTTTCCTCATATTATGTCTCCTTACACTTGTAATTCTGTATACGGCACGTTTGGATTGGTTTGGTTGTTTAGATTTGTGTAAGCTCCATTGTGATTTTCCTTAATATTAATATTATTCACACTCACGTGTCTTCATTCTATAAGTCAATAATATGTTACGTAACAAGCACCCAGGCTACACGTTGAGTTATTCTGCCATTGGCAGACACTTACGCCTGATAAATTTAGGAGATGTGGGAAAATCTATTGACGAGTCGTGATGTAATAATGATATCATGTGGCAAAATTTTCACGAACCAAGTGGGCAGTCCACACTTTGAGCTGTCTCATACTGGGATATACTTTGTGGCACTCTCAGTACAGGAATATGTAAACATGTTCTGGAAATGCGCATTCATTGCGCACTTACTTTTGTGGACAGTTTTTGCCGAAGTGACATTGACTACAAAATCTGAGGATCTGAGTGAAGAGACACTCTTTTGGCACAAGTGGTGTCCAGGATGAGCCAGGAGAACACTATTTTCGCAACATTTGCTCTTGAGTAGACTATTGGTAATTAATTCAAGAGGATACGCGTCAATCAAGTCGCACGGATCTTGATCAATCATGCACAGAAAATGCCTATTGTTCTGTCAAGCTGCTTATTTGGTATGATACCAAGAATATTGCGTAATAAATTCTCGAATCAATTAGTCCATCATGTTGCAAAGATATCAAGAAATCGTTCCGAGAACTACAGTGCGGAAAGGCTCAATGGCGTTGTCACTCACTCAAGAGTTACTATGGACTTAATAATATACTAGCAGGTTACCCGGCGTTGCCCGGGTATGTTGGGGTGCTGGTAAAGATATAGGGGTACATATCTGTGATAGATTACCTGCTTGTCTTATAGCGTACAGTCGACACGGATATTCTGATTGGATGTGTAAAGGGAGGAATGAGGATGGAGTTGGCCCAGGATAAGACTGCACAGCCATGTGCTTTTCCCTGCATTTTTGACCCCTTGACCCCTCAACCCCACTTCACACCCCCACCTCGTTCCATATGTTTGCTCTGAAGAACTTTAGAAATGTACGTACAGATGTATGATGGGAAATTTTGTTTTCAACACGGAGTAATATTTTGCAAATGCTGTATTATTTAATTGTATTTACTTTGTCAGGAAGTCTACTTTCAAAACCCACAAAATCCCGGAATTACCATAAGATACGAAGTCACGTGAGGTGGCCAATTAGCGTAATTGGTGGATGCGCAGAATTTACGGAGATGGTTTAATTTGCTAAGTATATTGTGGCATAAGGGCATTTCCTAGGGGAGACAAAGTGGCGCTGCGGAAACGTATGCTCCCACGGATGTTAAGGTTCCGGGTTCGATCCCAGCCCGAGGTTCCCTCCTTCATCCCGTGCAGAGTTGGGTACTCTCTGTCTTCGTTTCGGGTGGAATCTCCTCAGACTAATCCACCCGGGGGAGTTCACAAAATATACCGTTTGAGAATTGCACATGCGCCTTGCACATCCCCTCCCAGTCACCCTGCCCGTGGGCCCGGGCGCTACGTCAAAAAGGTTCCATCAGGACGAAATAAAGGTTCCCTCCCTGCGGTACGATGCAGGGAGGTAAATAGCTAAAAAAAATATAGGCATTTCCATGGGAATGCAAATTGATTTATTGCTATTATTGTAAGCTAATTGTTGAGGCAGGAATATGCGTGTTGTGGGAGTTAGGTTCATTTTAGGAAGCTGAAACATGCGGCGTTAGATTCCTTGGAAAAAGTAACCCCCGATATGCTTATTTAAGGCGGTGTAGGGGCCTTCCCCTGGATTTCTATAAGGGACAAACATCCAAACTAACAATGAAGCTTCCTTATTTATAGATATAGAGATTAACCTTCTTAAAATCATGTAACAAAATGTGACACGTCTCCTACAGAAAAACATTCTGGATAAGCAGGGTGTATCATAATTATTGATTTCGACAATTAGTAAGGCTCAATCTTTTTCAGCAAAAGGCACGAATGACAGTGATTATGATGATTATTCAACCCCAATGATCGCACATATTTTATAATTATTAATACTGATACTGATCAAATAACTTCATCCTCCACACTTTATGCAGACAAAACTCCCTAGCCACTCAGAGACACTATTTGGCTGCAAGAGAGTTGTCTCGCATCCTATTATGTTACTCGGTCATGTAATCAATGTTGCTTTAATAAACAATTAAAACATGTGGCAGGCTTTTAATGGATTGCAGATCACAGTGCAGATCCGTCAATCACCATGATGTTGGTGCATCGAATTTTAATATCGCAAATCCACCTGTGTTCACATACTGCTGACAGGTCCATTACTCTTCAAGCCATTCGCAGTTTCAGCATGGCTCTGAAAATCATTCTCGTAATATTTTTGCACTGTCTCATACCCATATGTGCAAACGTGACTCTGCGAGTGGTGGTCCAGGCTGATGAGCATCTATTGTCCCGAGTAGTGTCCAGGTTGAAAATGGACAACACCCGGTTGGCCCACTGCACTCTGGCCATCCTCCATGACTACAAGGTGCTACAGGATGGGTTAGAATACCTGCCAACAATGGCCAACTTACCATTCGTGATCGCCTCTCCTGGTGTCAATGCAAAAAGAGTGAATGAAAGTGAATTAGTGATCCAACAGTCGGGGCAGTGTTTTCTCATCCTGATTCGCTCTAGATTCAACTCCGTCTGGCCTCTTCTTGAACAATTCCGCAATACACTAAGATATGGCAACATATATCTTGACTTTATCGTATTCTCCTCAAAAGACGGACAGCTCCACCATCTCATCATGTGGGAAGCTGCTCAGTTCAAGCACAGACTCGGATTAGACCAGTTGACAATTCAAGATGGTCAAGTGATCGTTGGATCCTTGTTGTCACCGTGCTACTTTTGCAACGAAGGTAACTACTCGTTCAACACGGTGCACAACGTTACTGATTTGTCCAATGTGTTTTCTGACTCGACTTTCAATATGAACCGCAGAGAAATGTACGTTATCAATATAAATCCTTATCTCAACTCGTACTTGGAGAAGTATTTGAACTACAGCACAACAGAACACGACAACAGAACGATGTATGCGACCGCACAAAATACTGCCATAGTACATCCACAGTATTCCAGCTACTCTCAGCCGTACCGAATGGACAAGATGTTAATAGTGACCAAAAAGTTCGAATCATCAATGGCCTGGGCTGTTCTTGTTCCGTTTTCATGGAAGTTCGCACTGGTCATTTCAAGTCTCGTTTTATTCCTTGCAATCGCACTATTTGTGATTTTAAAAGGAAATCGGACATACAGCGGCTGTCGATTAGTAGACATTTTAGTGCTTAAAATATGGCCGCCTCTTGTAAACCAACCGATCAAATTGTCCGTGTTAACACCAGCTGCGACCTGGATATGCTGCACTTACTCCATCTTCTGCCTTGTTCTTTACAATTTCTTCACATCCAACATGGTCGGCTTGTTCGTGGACAATCCGGTGAAAAACGTGGATTCTCTAAAAGACCTAGTGGACATGGGTTACAAATGGGGCACTGGAGACCAATTTTACTTCGATTCGTTTATCAACATGACGGACAATCCGTTGGTGCAACAAATAGTAAGTGAAGCTGAACCGTACGGATCAGATTACTACACATTCCTGTACCTTTGTGTCCAGCGTGCTTTGTCTGAAAGGTACGCCTGTTTCGTCCAGCAGACCTCTTGGAACTCAATCAGAGATCCAGACAATATCTTTCATGAGGACCAGCTTCATGTGGTGGCCAGTGAGTTGCCCATTTTGATGGGCGGAGTTCAAATGGAGCTGAATTCGGTCATAACCGAGCCCATCAGACGAGGCGTGATGAGATATATTGACTTTGGTTTGAGCCTGCACCTCCAATGGGTGCTGGTTCAGGAGATGAGGGAACTTCAGAAGATGGTTTGGTTCAAGGAAGGGAAGATGACTGGTGAAGATGGAGGACCAAAGTCTTTAGAGTTGCGTCATTTGACCTCACCTTTTCTGTCTCTTGCCTTTGGATTTGGAGCATCTTTGGTGGTCATTTTGTGTGAAATTTTGTGCTCAAGATGTAAAACGAGGTATGGAAATGTCTCCAATAACGCTCTTGCTAACCCTGAAACAAATCTGATTTTTACACTTTAAATTCAGTAAACAAATCTGATAGCAAGAGCTAATAACTGAGAGCATGTGGCCAGTCCTTTGCCGTGACTACACCTCTGAACTAGTAGTGTGTAGTGATTGGGTAGCGATTGGTTTCCCTCTGGCGCGACTAGGCGGAACCAAGAAAGGAACATTTGTCTCTCCCACAGAGGCGTGTCTACTTCAGGGGGGTCAACTCTTTCTGTTCCTCACTTATCACCTTGGGTTGGGGTGGGTGCGAAGAAAGGCCCCAGGGCTCCTGGACTTTGACCCCCCCCCCCCTGCCCAGATGGGGTCAGATAAGTGAGACCCTTCCTAATCTACCCTCCTTGGGCTTATAGCAGATGGGGTAGTGCCGTAGTGGACTTTCTAAACTAATCCGATAACTTTTTTTAAAGACGCACCTGTTTGCATTTTTGACAGCAAAATAATATGAATTCTAAGGTGTCGAAAACCTATATTTTCATACCTGATTCATACCAGCCATGTCAAAAGTACTGTAGATCAAGCATGATAACTTCAACAAGTTTTCTTAATATGCACATGGGTTTCCGTGGGCCTGTTTGTGACATGCCTGGTACGAATCGAGTATGAAAAGATAGGTTTTCGACACCTTAGAATTCATATTAGCCGTCAAAAATGCAATAAGGTGCGTCCTTAAAAAGTTAGCGGATTATTTTAAAAGGTTCACTTCCCTACCTGATATAAGCCCGAGGAGGGTAGATTAGGAAGGGTCTGATTTATCTGACCCCCTGCTACTGTGACCAGCCCAAACCCTTGCACTGATGCAATTTACAGCTCTACCGTTTTTTAAAAAAGTTCATCATATTCTGATTCCTACTATATAGCCTACTGTATACCTGTTAAGTAGATCAAAAATTCACTTTGTTGTTGATTTTCATTTCAGTTTTGCCAACGATTAAAAACAATCAAAAACGCGCCGTTTTTGATCTAACGCGTCTGGTGCACCCGCCACTAAATCTTTAGCTGATGACTTGCAAGCATTTTGATTTGTAAGGACGCTGTGGAGCCTATGAGTGCATATAAAGACGTGACTAGGCGAGTGCCCAACCACGCGGGCAAAATTGAAGCCAAATGACATTTTCTTTTCCCAGGTGTTTGACCTCTTTTCCTGCTCTGCCCCTACCTGTCACCCTCGACTTGCTGGTATGGTTTATGTGCCCCCGAGGCGAGCGAGTCTTTTTTGGGAACTCCGCCCAATAACCTTGCCCCCCCGCGGACCACCTTCTAGGAAGAGGAGCCCATGTGTGCGATTCTGGGTCTCTGAAGAAACTGGTGTCTGATTGGCCACTGGCCGAGTGGGCAGGACCTTCCTCCAAGGAGGGAGGGGCTGCCTCAATAGCCTTGGTGGGGGGACTCGTCGTCTTTCGTGACGTACAGGTCTCGTGACGTATCCATAGCTTTTTTTCCATGCATCCCTACCGTGTAATTTGAGCTGCTGTCAAACGGGCGAGCCCGTCTGGGGAGTCGCCAGTTCCGCCCAGAGGATGAGGAACCCAGCTATATGCAAAGGATAGGGCACTCGGAGGTTCTCAGTTATTAGCTCTTGCTAATAGGCAGTATTTTCAGCAATGAGAGAAGTCACTCAATGTTTCGAGTTGAACAAATCAATCATCCATTTTCTCCAAACCTTTTAACTTGTGAAGTTAATACTATTCGCCTGTTGAACAAATAGTGATATCCTTTCCACACCTTGGGTGTGACATGTGTGCACAGTTTTAGTCGGCATGAAATCCGCGCCTTTTACACACCCCCTGAATAATTCAAGACCCGATATGTCAGTCATGTTTCAATTATTAATAACCAAATGCGCAAAACTTCAGTGTGTTACAACTATAGCCAATTCAGATCGCACTTTTGCAACAGTGAGACCTCCGTAACTTTATGGCTTTGAAGAAAGTTTATTGATAAAAGTGTTTCTGGACATACGACACAAAAATGTATTATAAAGTTGTCCTTTGCACCTACTTATTTTTGTGGTCAGCTTGTGCAGAAGTGACTAGAAACTCTGCGGATGAAAGTGAAGAGACACTCTTGGCACAAGCAGTGGCCAGGATGATCCAGGAGAACACCCGACTGGTCAACTGCACCTTGGCCATCCTGCACGATGGACGAGTACTGGACAATGGTCTGGAGAAACTAATCACTAGTGTGGACGTCCCAGTGGTGGTTGCTTCACTGGAGGAGAATACGAAGAGTGTGGACGAGAGGGAATTGGTGATCCAGCAATCTGGGCAGTGCTTCTTGATTCTTGTTCATTCCAAATTTAATTTGATTGATCAATTACTCAATCGGTTTGCTAGTGGCCTGAGATATTGGAAAATCACTCGTGACTTGATCGTGTACCACGAACGTGATGGGTTTCTTCGTGAAGTATTAGGATGGGAATCTGCAAATTACAAGTACAGAGTGGGTGTGGACAATCTGACGAAGATTGTAAACGGCAATGTAACATTTAGGTTGCTTTCCGCGTGCTACTTCTGCCAGCAAGGAAAATACTCTGTCGAAGTACTGTCATCAGAGACCCCATTTGAAGACCTATACAAGGACAATCCAGTAAACCTTCACAGAAAACCTTTTGACGAGCAGAACCACTTTTATTCTTTAATAAATCCCTACTTGGAACAATACCTGAATTACGTAACTGCAAAGAACGAGACCCATGAGACGGACCTCTACGCTCCGTATCATGAAATCAATTTATTAAGAGTAGATCACTCTTATACTTTCACACACCCTTATCGAATGGAGTGTTTTTTAATTCTAACCAGAGGTCATCCTCCAACAATGACTTATTCTGTGATTCTCAATCCTTTCACCTGGCAGGTGACACTGGCTATCGTGACTCTGATATTTGTAGTCACCACATTGCTTTGCCATCTCTCGAAACCAGGCCAAATAACTTCGACATATCGCATCAATTTTGTCACTATCCTTGCCCTGAAGGTGTGCCCACCCCTTTTGTGCCAGTCCATCGAAATGAAAGACTTGAGACCTGCTGCGACCTGGCTATTCTGCATGCATTTCTTCTTCTGTGTCCTGATGTGCAACTACTACACTTCAGACATGGTCGGACTATTCATGGATAAATCCGTTAAAAACGTTGATTCACTGAGGGATCTTGTGGACATGGGCTACAAGTGGGGTGCCAGCGGAGAGGACAAGTCTTATTTCTATTCATTTGCGAACGTGACCGAGATTGAATTGGAAAAGGTGATCACCAAAGGGATCGAATACTCAGATGAGGAGGATTATGGAGACTTCATGAGAGAATGCATTATGAGAGCAATGATGGAGAGGTTTGCTTGTTTCATGCCAGAATACGCCTGGAACTTAATGAGCCTGGAAAAATACTTTTCTGTAGCGGAAGAACTTCATATTGATCAGATTCACGCGGTACGAAGTGAACTGCCACTCATAATGGTAGGAATAGTAACTAAGGCAAAGTACTCGGTTATTTACGAATCTCTCCAACGAGGTGTGATGAGATACATTGATTGTGGATTCCTTCATTACGACACGTACGTCAAGATCCAACAAGACAAAGATTTTCTCCTGGTGAAGTCGTCCAATGAACGAAAAATTGCATCAGATGGAAATAATTTAAAAGGACTCCAACTGATGCAATTGAAATCGCCATTTCTGGCCCTATGGGTTGGACTCTGTGTGTCATTGGCTTGCTTGTTTTGCGAAATTGCAAAAGCGAAGTGTCTTGGTGAAATTCTTGCTAGGAAACGTGAGCCTACTCCTCCCCGTGTAATCGACAAACCGCCAGGAGAGATATGCGTGCCACACTCGAACCCATTCGATATACAGGGTACAGAAGTAAATCCCGAAACAAACCTGGTCTTCACACTTTGAAGTGTCTATTTGGGTGCTATCTCATATCCTACTATGTACTGGTAATGAATAAGTAGTTTTGAATGATTCGGCTGTTAATGGATTGTAGATCTCAGTACAGATCCTTCAATCAGCGTACTGTTGGCGTCGAATTTTAACATCGTAAACAGGGCTCGCACACTGTTGACAGGTCCATTACTCTGCATGCCCTGCGTACTTACAGGATGGCTCTTAAAATCATTCTCGCAGTATTTTTGCACTGGCTCATACCCATATGTGCAAGTGACTCTGCGATTTGTGGTGCAGACTGAGGAGCATCTACTGTCCAGAGTAGTGTCCAAGATGAGCCAGGACAACGCCTGATTGGTCCACTGTCTCTGGCCATCCTCCATGACTACAAGGTTCTACAGGATGTGTGAGAATACCTGCCAACAATGGCCAACACACCAGTCCTGATCGCCTCTCTTGGTGTCAATGCAAAAATAGTGAATGAAAGTGAATTAGTGATCCAACAATCAGGGCAGTGTTTTCTCATCCTAATTCGCTCTAGATTCAACTCCGTCGGGCCTCTTCTTGAACAATTCCGCAATACACTAAGATATGGCAACATATATCTTGACTTTATCGTATTCTCCTCAAAAGACGGGATGCTTCATTCTCTCTTCATGTGGGAATCGAATCTGTTCAAGCACAGACTCGGATTGGACCAGTTGACAATAATTGAAGATGGTCAAGTGATTGTTGGATACTTGTTATGAATATAAATCCTGGACATATTGGAACTCAATCACAGATCCAGACAATATCTTTCAGTAGGATAAGCTTCATGTGGTGGCCAGTGAGTTGCCCATTTTGATGGGCGGAGTTCAAATGGAGCTGAATTCGGTCATAATCGAGCCCATCAGACGAGGCGTGAGATATTCTGCATGTACTCCTTCTTCTGTGTCCTGATGTCCAATTTCTTCCCTTCAGACATGATCTGACTGCTCATGGAAAAGTCTGTTAACAATGTGGATCCCTGAAGGATCTTGTGGACATGAACTACAAGTGGGTGGCCAGCAGAGAGGACAAGGTTTACTTTGATTATTTTGGGGACGTGACTGAGATTGAAGTGGAAAAAGTGATCGTCAGTGGGATCGAATACTCCACCATGCGAGATTCCGAAATACAAAGCAGCGGTCCCGGACCATGGACCCGGACCCTTGAGTGGCGGACTCAAGCGGGGAAATGCTGAACCATGTGCGCCAAT
>KZ538336.1:0-22259 GCA_000934665.2 Catajapyx aquilonaris
AGGCCTCATTGCCATTCCCAGGAAAAAAATATTTCCTTCGTACCCACCCATTTCTTGGACTGGACTTGGGCTTTTGTTCCAGAGGGCCATTCAATTGGTTTCATCGCAGTGAATCGCTTACATGTAAACCCTGCGCTTCTTGCACAGTCGTCTCAATAGGCTTGTCGATCCCATCGCCAGACAGTTCCGTCATCGCAAACGCACAACAAAACAGCACCGTTGCGACTTAAAGTCGTCTGGCGTATTGCGGACACGCACTTTGGATGGGACAAAGTGATGCATCGAGCAGTACTGGGATCGTCCACATCCAAATCCCATACGTACGTTCGGCCCACTTGATTTCCGAGGGCCAAGATCTGTAATGATATGCATTAGAATTGGCTTTCATAATGTGCCGCAAAGTTGTGTACCTTTTGCCAAAAATCCATGGAGAATCGCATGAACCAGATCTCGCACTCTTTGTAGTCAAATCGGTGTATTATGGTGACGCTGGTCTCCGTTGGTCTTACTTCTGTCTGCTCCAGTTTTCCAGGTTTCCAGCAGACGATTGAGTTCTCGCATGATTTGGATAGTACGAAGCGGCCAAGCCATCGTACGCAGTCGACGTAATTGCGGTGGATGTCTCGGGTTGAGAAGTCTGGGAAGTGCTCCTTCACGGTGTCGAACGGGAGGCTGCTCTTGCTGGCATTGAACGTGTACGATGCTCTTATCGCCTCCTTGGTCTTCTCTTTGTTCAAGCGCCATAACTTGAGTGAATGGTCCATTCCGCACGATATTATGTTGTCGCCCTTCAGGTCAAAGTCCTGAAAATTGAACAAATGTAACGAGAAAGTCGAAACAAATTGCATTGTACGTACCGCGCTCAAGACCTCGTCACGATGACCTTCAACCCCTCCGAATATCACGATGCATTGGTCGGTCTTGATGTTCCATAGCCTCAGGGCATGATCTTTCGATACGGACAGCAGCAAATTGGAGTCCTTTGGATGAAACTTGAGCTCGTTGATCGCATGTCCGTGGCCTGCAATTGTTCGATGTTAATCTGTCGGAAACTCGCTAGAAAATACATACCGATATAGTGACGTATGCAGGACATGTTAGCAGGGCTGAATATCCTGACAATTCCTCTGGAGCCAGCTGCGGCCAGTATCGGACGTCCGATGTCATCGTACGACCAGGCGCATGTGTAGAAGTTCTCGTCCGTCTGCAGAGTAAACATAATGTTAAGAGGGTGTATCGGTGCTACCACCTGTACGTACATCAGGATCGCAGTAGCTCTGCAGCAGCTTGATCCCGCTTCCATCCGGACACTCGTAGATGGTCACCCTGTTGCTTCCGACAGTGGCGAAGATCAGGGGCTGCCCCTCCCTCAGGCAGTGGTTGAACTGGGCTCCAAACAGGGGCTGCCCATGGTCCTCCTTCACGCTGCAGGTGAACTTGTAGTGAAGCTTCGGCTTGTTCGACTTCTTCCTCCCCCGCTTGCCCTTCCTCGCACGCTGCGTCGGGGTCTCGCTCCTCGAGGCATTGTCCGCAGTGGACGTGCTGCCGATACTCGACGTCTCATCCTGAAGTCCAATTCGCTCATTACATACTCGCAGGGGACAAATTATAATACTGCCCAGACCATATCGACCTGGACAAACATCTGTGACATAGCAACGAGTGGCCACGGTTAACTTGGACAAACATTACGAGTGGCCACGGTTAACCTGGACAAACATCATGACACAGCTACGAGTGGCCGCGGTTAACCTGGACAAACATCATGACAGCTACGAGTGGCCACGGTTAACCTGGACAAACATCATGACAGCTACGGGTGGCCACGGTTAACCTGGACAAACATCATGACACAGCTACGAGTGGCCATGGTTAACCTGGACAAACAAGCATATATTAGTGTTGTGACGTAGAAACCGGTTGCCATGGTCAACCTGGACAAAAAGCAAACATTTGTGACATGGCAACCAGCTGCCATGGTTAATTATTTGGACAAGCGAACAGGGCAAATGATATTTTGTGAAGTACCAAGAGGCTGCCATGGTTAACCCCCGGACAAACAAGCAAACATATTTGCGACATGGCAACCTGTACAAACGTAAAGCATATTTGCGACATAGCAACCGGTTTCCACGGTTAACCTGGACAACCGTAAGCATATTTGTGACATAGCAACCGGTTGCCACGGTTAACCTGGACAAAAAAAAGCAACCACATATTTGTGACATGGCAACCAGCTGCCACGGTTAATTATTTGGACAAACATTATTTTGTGACGTACCAACCGGTTCCCACGGTTAACCTGGACAAACAAACACACAAACATGGGGCAAAACGAACATTATTTGTGGCATAGCAACCGGTTGCAATGGTCAACCAGCATGGACAAACAAACATACAAGTCAAATCTGGACAAGACAAACAAGTGGGATACAAACCACGTCGTCTCCCGAGTCCTCAGTGTTGGTCGAAACCTCCGAACTTTGATTCATCCTTTTGTTCTTCCTCCTTATTAATTAAAAAAAAAATAATAATAATCAATAAAGACAAGAACAAGAGCCGCCAAGAAACGATCGCAGCGACAGAACAATGCGGCGGATTGAAGAGGAAACTAAGAAATAGCAGGTGTTTTTTCTTGGATTTCCGTTGTAGCAGCTACGTGGTTTTCGGCTGCCGATGTCCAAAGATGGCGGCGACCAGGGGCAGAATGGGCGTCCGCGTGGTCCCTTGGTTTTCAGCGTAAGTTCAGATTGACTATTACAATTGCGGTACTGGCACTGTAAGTACACTCTACGTACACTCTATGTACTGTGCAAGTACTGAAATGGTCATTTTTTTTGCAGGTTGGAATGGAAGGAGACGTACAGGCTGGTCTATTCGGAGAGCTGGATCGACAGGGAGAGAGGCCTACAGAGGCTGCTTCTGTGGAAGTCTAGGAGCCAGAGCAAGCTGCCGACTGGAATCGAGTGTACCTTGTACCTCCTGCAGTCGCTGCTGAAGGCGGAGGAGGAACGGAGGCACGGAAGGATGCAGGATCGGGATGTTAGCCTCATGTTCGCAATGTCGTTAGTCCGCTTCCTGAACCATGTGTCGCAGCTGGGACAGAACATGCCGTATCCGCAGTCATTGTCGGAAGTGGCCGTGCTGATGGACATACCGGAATGGTTGGTGAGCCTCAGGAACGAGGCGACGCATGAGCATATGCCGACGTTCCAGGTGCTTGAAAGTGGCGTACAGGTCGCGCTGCGATGGCTGCAAGACCATTACTGGGAAACGGAGATACCAGAAATGACATTGCAACAATTGCCGTCACAGGAAAATGCAGAGTGTTCGCCACAATTGGCGGAAACGCTGCATCACTACTTTACAGCCCAGTTCTACTCCGCATCCGAAATATCCATCACGGACGTCTCCAACCCCAAATTCTGCTCCCACGTGAAAGCGCTGGCCAAACGTAGCGAGATGACCACAAAGCTGTACCACATGTCCAATAAGCTAAAGAGGTCGAAGAAGAAGCCGAAAGAGACGCTCAACATTCACACGGCCGTCAAATTGCTTTGGGATGACCTGCAGAAGTCGCTCTCACGTGATAAAAACGAAGTTGTTGCCTGTTTGATGTCTGGCAACACATTCATTCCGACAAGTGATGTCTGGGACACCTTTGCAAGTCCGGCTGACTTTGTCCGATTGTGGAACGATCTTATTGTTAGACTGCACCTGCTACGCTTCATTCCAATGCTGATCCACTCTTTGGTCAAAATCACGCTGAGCGAGAGGGAAAGCCCTTGGAGGAAAACCATGGCTGTGACATGGCTTCAGGAGCTGCCCAACATGTTGCTGACACCACCGAAGCAACCGGAAGTCGAGGCATCGAATAAGAGGAAACGCAAGAAGAACTCTCAGGTCAATGGGCTGATGCCGCACAAAGTTAGGAACGGCTTCACGAAATATGAGCTGCAGAAATTAATTCAAACTGTCGAGATGGCTTTGGAGGAGCCTAACGAGTTGACCCTCCAGTATTTGTCAGAGTAAGTATTTTGACCTTTATTGCTCTGTAACACTCCATTAAAAGATCAGCCGTAGTTTGAAAGGCTATGTCACGAAAAGGTCATGCTCACCCTCATGAAACGAGATGTCAGAGTCAATCCGAAAGGTCATAAAAAGCAACAATAGGTCAAAAAATGGCAAAATGTCATGTTAGTAGATAACTAGAATTTGTATTGATTTCGTAATCACACATACAGAGCAATGGATTTCCAGCAATAATTTTTGCCTGAATTTCAAATATTTCTGGTGTCGCATCCTGGCTGTGCTTTACATTTTAAATTGAAGTGCCCCGTAATTATTATCCAATTAAGACTAACGTTCTGCCCCAATTTCAGAGTGATGAAGTTGCTCCGTCCACATTTGGAAAATGAAGTGGTAACGAAGTTGGAGTCGTTAGTGAAGGTGTATCAAGGCGAAATACTGGAATTTGAAGCGGAGTTTGAGTCCAAAGAGGACTGGTTGTCACTGGAAGATATAACCGCAAAGGAAAAGCAACAATACCTGCTGGAAGTGGACGCAGACGACTCTTCACCCTGGCATAAATACGAAGGTAATGATATTAACACGTCTATAGTAGGGTTAAGCTAACTTATGGTGTTTTGGGAGGTGGCTTGTGTCCTTGTCAACCATAATAATAGCCCCGCTCCCTACTGGTCGACCAATCAGGATTCGATTTCAAAGGAGATGGGCCTAAAAATCTCACTTGTTTACACCAACTAAATATTTCCCCACCAATCATTCTAAATTCTATACAAAAAAAAACTCAGCATGGGGCGGGGCTAATTATGGTTCCCAATGACACAAGCCACCTCCCATCCCACCATAAGTTAGCTTACCCCCTACTAATAGTAAAATGCGATCCGACGATTGCGTCTCCAGATAATCCCGGTTGGTCCCGCTGCCCAATCGGTGTCCTCCCATGGCAGAAGGATTGCGAGGATCTCAACCTGGAGATTCCAGGCATAACCTGGAATCTGGCCGATCTGGAACTAACTCCAGACGAACCGTCGTCGTGCCCAGTGATGCGAGGCAACACCAGTAAGAAGCGATCATCCTCCGTCGCATTTGATGATCCAGATGAAGGATAATCTCAGTGAAAAAGCAATAAAAATATAATATTATTGTGGCTATGCATTATTATTATTATTATTATTTGTTTTTTTTTAAAAACTGAAAAAATACAGTACCGTACATGTGTTGCCTGCACTAGAACAAATATGGCTCCCCAAATTTTTTTTCGTTGCCTGTACTAGAACAAATATGTCTTCCCAATTTTTTTCCGTTCGTTCGTGAGTCACGTTTTTCGTGACGTCACATGTTGATTGTCCAGTCTCTGTCTGTTCCATTTTCCATCCGGAGCCGGCAAAACAGCAGCTGTTCTTGTTCCGCTCGTGGGCTGGTTGGGTGTCCCCCCCGCCCCCGTCTCTCTCTCTGGCTGTGCCCCGGGGCCATTAGGGAGAGGACCCTGCATCTGGTTGGCGCCATCACGGAAAAGAACCAGGGGGAATAAGGAAGGAAAGGAAGGAAGGACACCCAACCAACCCTCTAAAACAACACAACAACAACAGGAGAACAACAATGACCATCTACAGCTCGAAGCCTGCTGAACCATCAGCCAACAACGCTGCAGATGGTAAGCAACAATGGGCATCACTAGAAAAAGAACCGGCCCACTATTGACAGTGTTGCTAAAAACCGGACCCGTTCCAGAACCGGCCCACTATTGCTCAAAGGCAGTGTTGCCAAAGCCGGCACACTATTGACGGTGTTGCTAAAAACTGGACCCGTTCCAGAACCGGCCCCAAAATGTTGCCAACATACCTGTTGACATGATATCGGACGAGCCACGGGTTGGCGACAATGTGAGCCGGTTCTGGAACTGGTCCAGTTCATTCCTAGGTGACCGTATGTTTGCTAATGTTCTAATGGGACGCATTTAAGAATGCGTACGGTGGGCTTTAATTGTTTCGTTCGCTTTCAAATGTACCGCCCTGTCATAATATGCCATTGTCTTATCGGGATTATCGCAATTCAGTGTTTGAGGGGCTGGTACGTCTCTGTTGCAATGCAGGTGATGCAGCATGGCCTTGAACATTGGGGGAAGGATATTCCTGGAAAATGTCGGGTTCGAAATGTCCAACCAATTCACCCGTTAAACTTGTTAAAGGCCGAATATTATGCAACGCTGCGACATTTGCACGACAGCTCGACAAGGTCAAGCTAATGACCAGACAGCGTTGTGAAAAGAAGGATACCATTGTTCGTCGCAACCAACCATTGCGAGTACTTAGCTACATTGCTGACAGATGTCGTTGCATATTTTTTTTNTGCAGGGAGGGATTGTATAAAATGTTTTTTTGGGGGGGTGGGATAGCAATGGGTGTTATTTAGAGAGAGAGAGAGTGAGGGGGAGAGAGAAAGGTGGGTGGTGGGGGAGTAGCCAAGCGCAAAACAGCCCCACCTGTCGGAGGGTGGAAGTGGGTGGCCAGGTGGAAGGTTCCTACCCCCTTCTGTTTAAAAAAGGTTTCCGCTTCGGTGTGTCCTCTGCCTGACAGATATTCAGACTGGTGTACTTCTCAGCCGCTTTTTTAAGAAAAAAGGTAAAAACATTACGTTCGTACAGATAACATTTTATTTCCCCCCAAAAAATATGTAGGCAAGAAAATTTGAATTGTAGGAAGTCATTTAGGAACATCCTCTTTAGTTCTTTTGTGCAAGGGAAGTGAGGCATTTTATCCGGTGTGGCAGTGTCACCCTCAGGCTCTCTCCCCCTTCTATTCCGACCATGGGAGCAGCGACCGTCCAGAATATTCATTAGTAGCAAGTGTTGAGGGTAACAGGTGCATGACATCACCTTCGGATGAAATTCATTGTCAGTACGTATGACGTTGTGAATATTCCGAGATTGTTTTGTGAATGACGTTGCAACGTTGCAGTTTTCAGGAAAAAAGTGTTTTAATTGCCCCTGGCTTTTCGTTGCGAACTAAACTGTACTTAAAAACCACATAAGTGTGACAACCTATGTGACGCTTTCTCTGCTGCAATCTCGGTAAGATAAAAACTGAGATTAGCCAGGTGGGGGGACTGGCTCTAAAAAGTACTCTTAGCGCTAATTGATTTTTCATCAAATTTACAATATTGTCATCACATTTCGCTGAATTACTTTTCATTAAATCCGTGAGTGTATGTTCAGTAAATCAGCAGGTAGTGCATGACTATGTTCTCTTTTGATCGTAACAGATTGGGTGTGTCCGTATTGGGTTCTAAAATTTAGGTCAGCACTGCAGGTGAGAAGAGTCGATTACAGGGTTTTTTTTTTCCCCACCATCGTCTGCTGAGGTGTTGCTAATGGGGCAGATGCCATTATGTAAATGGGTTGGCCACTTGCGGAATTAATGCAGTCGGGGTGCTATTGAGCTCACCTTGACATCATTCAAAATCAGACACTTTGGATCCGCTGATGTGAAAGGCAAGGAAGTTTCCTACCGAGTTTGGGGGGAAACTTTTTCCTGCATTCGATACACTTGGAGAAAGGTGCACTTCCTCGTAGGTGATGAGTGTCATTGACGCAGTAGATGTCATTCTGTCGCAATCACCAGGAAAGACAGGTACACAGGGTGTAATTGAATTGCCGGTAAACTGTTAAATTACCAAAGTGAGAGGCTGCAAATTTTATGCCTTTGGTAATGAGTAATTGCTGCAACAAATTCAATGAGGGGTCATGGGTATGATCAATAATAATTTAGATTGATTCAACAGTCATCAATGGAAAAAAAAATTATTTGCAGTTTTCAAATTGGTTCAAGCCTTTCGTTGATATGGAATTGACAATTTTGTAACACGGCAGAGGAACTGACGTGCAACTGTTTGTTACAGTTATGTAAATAGAGACTTTCACTGAGAAAGTGCTTTTGATAAGGTTAAGTACAGGAAGAATGCCAGGTGGATTTTTGGCTAGGTTTTCCACTTTTTGGAAATTTTTTGTGTCCGTGCGGGTCGTTAAGTGCGCAAATTGTGGCGAGGAGAATTTAATTAGTAATACGTAAGTGACGTTGCTCTGTTTTTTTTTTACCTGAACCGAAAAAAAGGCAAACAATTAGCGGCAGAAATTTTTAAAATAAAAGCAAGCTTCTGCTGCATTCAAGTTTCTCTGTATTTAATCTAAAGTCACTTTTTATGAGAGCAAGAATGATTAGATTTATTGGCAGTGCTTCAGGCGTGTTCGTTCCTTACATGTAAAGTGTCAGGGTGACAAATGTCTTTGCAGTGGCATTGACGTTGTTATCGGGAGGTTATCTCGTTATCTTTATACCTGTAGGAAAAAGAGCGAGTTCCACATCACTAGTGCCTGGCATTGAATCCGGCTGCGTTCTTTCAGGTTCGTACAGAGTGATGGATGGGCAAAAAGTGTGGGTGCCCCACCCTGTCCAGGGATTCATCTGCGGACAGATTGTGGACATCGGAGGAGATGGAGTTACGGTGATGCCATTTGAGAAGCAGTTCAAGACTGTGACGTGCACATATGATCGGGTGTACCCAGCAGAGGAGAATGACAAAAAGGACTTTGATGATAATTGTGAGTGGGTAGCTATTCGCACAGCAACATACTGTTGCGATTGTTATTTATGCCTGAGTTTAATTTACAGGCATGTTGATGTTCCTAAATGAGGCGACTCTTTTAAACAACATTAGGCTGCGCTACAACCGGGACCAGATTTATGTAAGCAATATTTACGCAATTACAGTACAGAATAAAAATTTAATGAGTCATGTTCTGTGATGCAGATTAAATAGTGAAACTGACGTTTCAAGCATTTATGAAAATATAATTTCAGACGTACGTGGCAAACATTCTCATCGCTGTCAACCCCTACGTTGAGATCAAGGATTTGTATTCGGCCACAACAATTAAAAAGTACCAGGGCAAGTCTTTGGGTGCTTTGCCGCCACATGTGTTTGCAATCGGTGAGGACGTTTGGTTACATTTTGTAGTCCAGCCGTGGTTGACTTTTCGTCTCTTTGCTTTTTTCTACAGCTGATAAGTGCTTCCGAGACATGAAGGTCCTGAAGCAGTCTCAGTCCATCATTGTGTCCGGTGAATCAGGAGCTGGAAAGACTGAATCGACCAAGTACATCCTGCGATACCTGTGCGATTCCTGGGGGTCAGCTGCTGGCCCAATCGAGCAAAAAATTCTGGATGGTAATGATCCGTACAAAGAATGAAAAGTGTTACAGATAATTTAAGATGTTATGTACCTTTAGCCAACCCGGTACTGGAAGCTTTCGGAAATGCAAAGACTACACGCAACAATAACAGCAGTCGATTTGGCAAGTTCATCGAGATACACTTCAATGAGAAGTTCCGTGTTGTGGGCGGATACATCTCCCACTATCTTCTGGAGAAGTCCCGAATCTGCACCCAAAGTCCAGATGAGCGCAACTACCACATTTTCTACCAGTTGTGTGCCGGTGCTCCCGAGGACCTCAGGAAGCAGCTTAGGCTCACCAAACCAGACGATTTCCATGTAAGTTTGAGCCTCATTGGATTTTTATTGTAAATTTGATTTTTTAAATTTATGGACCTTTGTTTTGTCCAGTACCTGAGACGAGGATGCACCCAGTATTTCACAAGCGATGCAATCGATAAGAAGATGAGTGCAGCCTGCAAAAGCAAGGTCCATTTGGCAAAGGGACCACTGCGAGATCCTCTTCTCAACGATTACACTGACTTTCAAGAAATGGATAAAGTAAGTTAACATGTTTCTAAGCAATTAATGTAATGACTGGGTTTTGATTACTTTCCTCTTGATTTAACTCCTAGGCCCTGTCTCGATTTGGCCTGTCCGACAAAGATCGTTTCGAGATCTACACGACTGTGGCTGCTGTCCTACACATGGGCAACATTAACTTTGAGGACAACCCGGAAGACTCGAAGGGTGGATGTAAAGTGGCAGCCAGTTCTGAGGGATCCCTTATGATCACGGCAGGACTTATTGGAGTGGACAAGGAAGAGCTGAGGCAAGCGTTGGTCTCAAGGGTAATGCAGCCAAGCAGAGGAGGAGCCAAAGGGACTGTCATCCTGTAAGTACATTTTGATTTGGATTTTTCAGGCAGTCACTCGTTACTTGTGAATTTTTTTTTTGGGTAGGGTTCCTCTGAAGGTCCACGAGGCGAACAGTGCTCGAGATGCCCTTGCAAAGGCCACTTACAGCAAGCTCTTTGATTACATTGTGCACAGAATCAACAGGAGCATCCCATTCCAGACCTCCAGCTATTACATTGGCATCTTGGATATCGCTGGCTTTGGTAAAGCTTTTTTGTAGTCGCAGTTAATAGAAACTGTTTGCATGTTGCCGTAACGTTTGTGTGCGACAAATATCAACAAATGTGATGTTCAGGCAAAGAGTTCTGCTATATTATATATACACCTAGAGGAGGTACTCGGCCTGAAATGTGAGGCAGGCAACAATGCAGGCAACAATATGACCTCCAACAAGATGGCGGACGCCTGACATTAATGAACTAATTATCGCCCAGTTGTCATTATTGGTTGTTGTCCCAGTTGCTAGACAACTGTTAGAACAACAATATGACCTCCAACAAGATGGCGGCTGCCTCAGCCTGTCTAATGGAAAAGGATAGGGAGTACCTCCTCTAGGTATTATATTATATAATAGCAGAACTCTTTGTGTTCAGGATCTGCTTCAAGCAGTTTCCGCAGCAATATATGCTCGGTATTATTGACTTATCATCTCTCAATTTTTCCTTTCGTAGAGTACTTCCCGGTGAACAGCTTTGAGCAGTTTTGCATCAACTACTGCAATGAGAAGCTGCAGCAGTTTTTTAATGAACGCATCTTGAGAGATGAGCAGAAGCTGTATGAGAAAGAGGGGCTCAACATCCGCAAGATTGAGTACGTTGATAACCAGGACTGCATAGGTATGCTGCTTTTCCTTTTACGATATATGTCATTGTCCTGATTACGGTTGGTACACATTAAGCGTGATATGTGTTACTTTGTTTCCAGACCTCATAGAAGCAAAGGGCAGCGGGATTTTTAGCCTTCTGGATGAGGAGTCAAAGCTTCCGAAGCCGAGCTACACACACTTCACCGAAGGGGTCCACAGCCACCACTCCAATCACTTTAGGTTGGCCGTCCCAAGAAAGTCCAAGCTTCGGGACCACAGGGAGATTCGAGATGATGAAGGATTCCTCGTTAGGCATTTTGCTGGAGCTGTTTGCTACCACACTGTAAGTTAACTAGCAACGATGTTATTGTAATGCTAAAATTTCATGACAAGTATCATATTTTATGTTGCGTTCTCTCCAGAACCAGTTCCTTGATAAAAACAATGATGCTCTGCACACTTCCCTGGAAGTTCTTGTGCAGGAGTCGAAGAATCCTTTCCTTCGTGGGCTGTTTGAGGCAAGTGACAGCCAGCAAAAGGGGAAGCTCGTATTCATCAGTGTTGGTTCCAAGTTTAGGACCCAGCTCACTGGTCTTATGGACAAACTCAAGGCCACTGTAAGTTGATTACCCAGTGCAACAGTTCGAATAATGGTGCATTAGTATGGTAGATACTTCATATGCGTTTCTCTTTAGGGTACCAATTTCATCCGGTGCATTAAGCCAAACCAAAAGATGGTGTCGCAAAACTTTGAAGGTGCCCAGATCCTGTCCCAGCTGCAATGCTCAGGGATGACAGCCGTCCTGGAGCTCATGCAGCAGGGCTACCCATCCCGCACCTCGTTTGCTTCATTGTACGACATGTACCGCCGCTACTTGCCGCCAGAGCTTATGAGGCTTGATCCTCGCCTCTTCTGCAAGTCACTCTTTAAGGCGCTTGGGTTAAACGAGCACGACTTCAAGTTTGGCTTGACAAAGGTCTTCTTCCGTCCTGGAAAGTTCGGGGAGTTTGACCAGATGATGAAGTCGGATCCGGACAACCTGGCCCTTCTGGTTAAGAAGGTCAAGCACTGGCTGCTGCAGTCGAGGTGGAAAAAGGCCCAGTGGTGCGCCTTGTCTGTCATCAAGTGTGAGTATATGCTTGCTTGGTCTTAGCTCGCGATAGCAATGTAATTATTGTCTTTCCCTTTCCATTAGTGAAATACAAGATACTGTACCGCAAGGAATGCATTGTGAAGGTCCAGTCATGCATCCGCATGTACCTGGCAAAGAAGCAACATCGTCCGCGGTACACCATGATCCGCAAGATCAAGAGCCTGGAGGTCTCTGTGAACCAAATGAGCGGGATGATCTCGCAACTGAAGAAGGACAAGGAAACGAGCCAAAAGGAGGTTAAGAAGTTGCAGGATGGAATCACGGCTGGTATCAGGAGCATTAAGGTATGCTTCTGGCAGCTTTCGTGTTTTTGTTATGGATGGTACAGCAACTGTGTGGATGAACTAAAATTTTAGTGAACAATGATTTCTGCTGATTTAACGCCAATGACAAAGCATCTCTGCAATGCCTCTCATTACATGTCTGTTCTGCAGATGCAATTGAAAATGGTACGTATGGTACAAAAATGGATTTTGTCGTCATTGACACAGTTCTTTTCTTTCAAAAACGTTTCTTGCAACTGTTGTAATTCGTGATGGTTCTCCTGAAGTAGTGTTGAAGTCCGCAATGATTGATTTCTCAAGTTCACAAACAACCTTTATAAGTCCAAGGGCAGGTTGTAAGATTGATTATGGAAAAATCACCGCCCTTCTGCATTCGTTACCTTTGTTAGGCTCTGTTTTCCTGCTTCCTTTATAATCACGGAGAGGGAAGTTTGTGTAGATTGCATTAATCAATTGCTGTTACTGTTTGTTGTTCTAATTCTAGACCAATGCAAAGCTGCCGGCAGCAGAGATCGAGAAACTGTACGCTGAGCTGGTGAGCCAGGCAAACGGTCAACTTTCAACGCTGAAGAAACGTTTGGAGCAGCAAAAGACAGCAGAGGAGACTGAGCGTTTGCGTCGCATCCAAGAGGAAATGGATCGTGAGCGCAAGAGGAAGGAGGAGGAGGAGCGTGTGAAGAGAGAGGAGGAAGAAGCAAGGAAGAAGAGGGCAGAAATGGAGGCACGGAGGAGGGAGGAGGAGGAAGCAAGGAAGAAGCAGGAGGAGGCGGACAGGCGGGCTGCTGAAAAGCTGCAGGCTGAGATGCAGAAACAGGCTCTGGAGGATTCAAAGGTGCGAGAGCAGATGGAGCAGGAGAGGAGAGACCATGAGTTGGCCCTCAGGCTGGCGGAGGAGACCAATTCACAGGTTGATGACATCAGCACCCCGCAAATGAGAAGGTGTGTGTACGATCTGTTTGCCTTTTGCTGAACAAAATGTGTCGGAGCTTAATTTGTATTCATGATCGCTCGTTCATTTGTGTAGGGCTGAGAGCAGGGCCCAATCGTCCAAGTCTGCCAAGCATGACTTATCCAAGTGGAAGTATTCGCAGCTGCGAGATGCCATCAACACTTCCTGCGACATAGAGTTGCTTGAGGTAAGGTTAAATACTAATGCTACCGCAATATCCCATCGTCTATAAACCAAAGTGTGAACGAACCCCATCTTCCCTCATTCTAGTCATGCCGTGAAGAATTTCACCGTCGACTGCGTGTATACCATGCCTGGAAGGCACGCAACAAGAAGCGTTCAACCATGGATGATGATCAGAGGGCTCCTAGATCAGTTTTGGAGGCAGCTTCGAGGGCGCAGCACCCAATGGTCCATGCCCAGCAGCAGCAACAGCAACAGGGCAACGGGCCAAAAGTGGACACCCAGAGGTTCTTCCGCATTCCGTTTGTTCGTCCAGCTGACCAGCACAGGGAGCCGCCGTCTGGTGGTGGGCAGCAGCAGGGGGCAAAGAGGGGTTGGTGGTACGCGCACTTTGACGGGGAATGGATTGCTCGGCAGATGGAATTGCATCCAGACAAGGAGCCTGTGCTGTTAGTCGCAGGTAAACACTATTTTTATGAATGAATAATGAATCACTGAATAGTTTGCCGGAAGCGTGGATCAGTAGCATTGACTTATGTTATACTGGCTTTCAAAAATTTGCTGTGCAATAATTATGCTATTTATTATAAATTATTGTAAATGTCAGATCCATGCAGATTGACGTTTGAGCCGTACATGCGACAAACTAATTTTTCGAATGCGTCATACTTTCAGATATTTTTTCAATGAGATAACATTTTGACCATTTTAATCTCTTTTCATGTGCAGGAGATTAGTTCTCCTGCGATAATTAAATGATGTCATGATCTGAAGGATTTTTCAAAATCAGGCATTTAACCCATGTCAATATGATGTTTCACATGGATAAAAGTAACATGAGCTAGAAGTGTAAAGACCTTTCGTCCTTCACCTTAGTTGTATCTGTGCATCAAGTTTAATTCTGTCTCCGCCTGGGTCACTTGCACATGACCCCCACATCCATTCAGCTTACATAAATAACATAAGTAATATCTTGGTAATATGCACATAATTTGAACCAAGTTGAAACATAATGCGAGGTCAAATCAAAGGTTATATCTACCTGCATACGAATGATTCTGCAAGAGAGTCATTTGCATTTTCAATTCTATTTTTCGATGCAATACAATTATCGTGCTGGTGTTTTCTGCTTGCAGGTCGTGATGACATGCAAATGTGTGAACTGAGCCTGAACGAGACTGGACTGACCAGAAAGCGAGGGGCTGAAATCCTGGAGCAAGAGTTCAACAAAGAGTGGGTCAAGTACGGTGGAACTCCGTATTCCCGTCCCAACGAGAGGAAGAAGTGAGAAGGACTTGTGTGAAATGAAAGGGGGCGATGCTTAGTAAGTGGGCACACATCTTAGCGCTTTAGTAATATGCAAATCACACTTCCTTTTTTTACACATGCTACAGGAGAAGGTCTTCCGAAGAAAAGAAAAAAATGTTGGTAGAGGTTAGATTCAGGGCTCCGGTGCCTTAATTACCTGACGAAACTATGCTAGAAAATTTTTATAGTGCCTTCCAAAACACTTCGACTATGCATTCCCTATGCATTTTATATCCGGTGAGGCTTCACATTCCGTGCAAGTATTTATATAAGAAGGAATTTTTAAGTATTTGAATGCACTCCTAGAGAGAAAGAGAGAATAATTTTTAAATGTATTTAACTTTGATAATGCAGCCACAATCAGTATTTATTTTTTTAGAGAATGATAGCTTTTTTTGGGGGGGGCTTTTGACCACTTTTAAATGGTGCGTGCAACAGGCTTTGTGGGGGTTCCCAGCTGTGTCGGTGCAGCATTTTATTTTACACATATGGTATTATGTGATTTATTCCAGTTTTACGTATGAATGAAGTGAGTTTCCAGTATAATAAAGAAAGTGAAAGCATTGTCGACTCTTCATTGACCATCAGCCTTCCCCTTTCATCCAGGGAAACCATACGGATAATATATTAACCCCCTGCTCGAAAGAATCTATAGTGTGTGTGACTGCCAGAGAGTAAGAAACCTTAGGAGTACATGGCGACCGTAGAATTGTTACTAGGTCATCCTATGCAATTTTTATAGTTGTATTTTCCGGTATGAGCTGGATCTAAGTTGCAACACTGTTTAGGTAGTACAGTATGGGAAAAAACAAGAGTTGTATTCCTGCAAACAGTGCTTGTGTCCAAGTTGATTCGTGAAAGCTTGGGGCTGTATGCAAGGATGTGTTTTCCAGTAGTGTACTGTACAGTGTATGTCACATAAAAACTACTTTTGTTCGGTCGTTGTTGTCATATTTAATGTGCCTGCCTTTTGTGTAGAATTCGGATGGAAGCGGTGAATGAACTTGCTTCGGTTCATTAGTCCTAACCCACCTTATTTACATGTTTGCACCTGAGTGACTATGTTAGTTTTAATCAGAACTGACCTACCTGATCATTAATGTGCACTTTTAGTTCAAAAAAATAATTGGTTGTAAGAAGCCATGCCCATGAGGCGGAATGAAAAAGGTCCGGCCTTTTGAAAGCGTCTTTTGTTGCTCCAGTGTCTCAAAATGCCAGTAACCTTTTGCAAAAATAATAAAAAACTCCCCATTCATTCCTCCGCCATCAAATCAGGGCATCTCGTCGCTCCTTGGTGATGCCCTTGACCCTCAAAAGAATATATTGGATTGCCAATTATTTCGAAGAACTGATACCATACGCCTTCTGTCCTACACTGTTCATTTCTCAGAATCAAGGTGGTAGCGCAAAAGGCAGACAATTAATAAAATGCGACCACAGTTACATTATTAATATTGCAGATTGCGGTACTGACCTCATCTACGTTCAAACAAGAATGTAGTTGTTCCTGTAATTAAACTTGTTGCATTTGTAATCTAGTTACAATTAATGTTGCAGATTGCGGTACTGACTTATGTTCAAAGAAGAAGGTGCAATAATGCCATTGTTCCTTTACTTTAACGAGTTGCGTCAACCCTTTCTGATAGACTTTTGCCTTTCAGTAAAGCCCATTGGAACAAATCCCACACACCTTTTTTTTTCCAACAATAGTAAATTGACGCACATCTCCCCCCCCCCCCNNNCCCTACTGAAAAAAAAGTCAGAACAAAGCAATTTGAGGTCCAAATATAATGTTAAAAAAAAATAAAAAGGTGTCTCTTGGCCCCTATTTGGATGCCCTTTCTTGTTAAGGTGACCGGAAACTCTCGGATATAAAGAACCATCCATGTCTACCCAGAATGGCGAAAGTCCTGTCCATTGTCCCCCTTCAATATCCCCCTTAAGTGGACACTGTCACCTTCCAGGACATGTTTTGGCAGTGCGATTAATATCAGTCTCGTCACTTTATTTTTCTCTCTTTTTGCTCCCTGGTTATATCGACAATCGACCTTTTTGTCTTAATAAGGCTTGTTTGCGACCGCAACAATGGGCTTGTTTTGTTCCCTTTTCCCTGAAGGTAATTGGTCAGCAGCACCAAGCCTCAATTTCATTATCGACAAGCCCTTTCGACACTAAGGAATTTCCTATAGAAGATTTTACGGTGTAACAACATATACGCAAAAATATGTAATATGCTTTATTTAATTTATTATTGGATCTAAATCCGTCTCCTTTGAACTTTATCTTCCGGGTTGGCTTTTTTTAATATATAAATTTTTTTCTAATTTAAATGCTTGGCGGCGTCAGTTGAAGCAACGGGAAATCGATTTCTTGGAATCCTTATATATGTTTTTGCAATTTGGCACAGGGAGTTTTCATTGCGAATAAAGTGAGAGTTTGCATTATTGCCTCTTCTTGCTTGCTCCCACGTCCTTTTCCTCCTCCCCCCCACGTCTTTTCCTAATGGCTAGAAATGGGGGCAAATAATAATCTAACTAAGGGGCTCACCACAAAGGGGAACCTGTTGTTTTAATAGAGTTCGGCCATCGCATGAGAGGTCAAGTTATTTTGGGTCACAAAAGACGGGTTCAAGCTTTGGTTCACACAATTATTAGCATATAAAATCGCATTATTTTTTTTTGAGCGAACTTGTCACTCGCTTCCTATTTATAAATACAAAAATTGATACTGTATATTATTGAAATATTGTGACAGAAGTGTGTCGGTCTCCTTCATATCACGTCACGGTAAATATAGCAAGACAGCTTCTGATCGATTTTTTTTCTCATTCGTGTGACATGAGAGCAAACAGGTTCCCGGAAATCCAAATTATTACAAACAGTATCAAAAGATGAAGATCGATTATTTTTTAATTCTAATATTAATATGGGAACAGTAGGTCAAGAGTTGTCACCGGATATTGACAAGACAACCTGGATTGAACTTGTCTGATGCAACCGCGGACTCTTTGAACTGAGATTAATTAATTTTTTTGACATTTTTTAAGAACCTGTGGATAATACCACGTGTCTCTCAAAGTTCAGTGGGAGGAAAAAAAAAGATAGATATAATATTATAGAAAAGTGATTAAACGTCTGGGTTTATATTGAGGTTTATGAATCACCCTGTTTACATCACGATTATTATTATTGCATCATTTACTATATAGATGGAGTATGACTAACCGCGTATTATGCTCCCCAAAATGATAACGGAACGTTTAAATCGCACAGGGTGTTTCATAATAATTTTTGATATAAAGTGGCTTATAACATAGTAACTGACCACTCTAAAATGTATATATTTAACCGTGGCAGTGCATCAGGAGCTCTGTATAATTGAAATGTAATGTGTACAGGACCTGATGCATGTTGAATAATTAGTAATGACCTACAGACTGTCGACCTTTCCATATATATATATATTTTTTTAAATCGGATATTTCTATTAAAAACGACGAAGCTACATCCTGAACCGCCACTCAATCAATCGCAATCTTTTGCCTATAAGTTCAAGGATAGCGCAAGTCGCATTTTGACCAGTTATGAAACTCTGAAACGGTCCTCCATGAATGAACGTAGATAAAAATAGCGTCACATATCCGGCATGGCTATAAGTAATATGGCCCATCAGCATACTAGAAGAAGAAAAAAAAGATGGGCATGTGTACTATTACATCATATAGACTCCAAATCCTTGTACTATAATGTAGCCGTATTGTAACCACGTGTCACATAGGATAAAATGGAGCCATTTATTGTCAACGTAATTGCCAGATTTTTAAAGCAATTTAAATAATAATTATGGCATGTAACAACATTATGTACATGCCATTTTATTTAGACTTGAGACTTTTTTTAAAAAAGACTTGCTGCTATAAAATTAATATTGTTCAGCCCACACCTGTTGCACCAATAATGAAAAAATAATATATTAATATAAGTATCATAAAATAAAATATGTGAAATATGCATAAATTCATAAGTAATATTAATATAATATTAATATATGTGAAATATGCACACACACAAATGCATAAGTAATATACAATCATATAGTATAATATGAAATAGGCATAACTGCATAAGTAATATACATATAATATAACAAATGAAATAATAATAATATAAAATATAACTATACTATAACATAAAATAATTTGTGTCTCCTCTTTCATACAGAATGTAAGTAAACAATAATTATGACATTTCTTCTAACTAATACCGGACAAAACTTTTATATGACTTCATACATCATTATCTGATTGAAGGACTAAATGCTGTCTAGTCCAACCATTACATAATCGTTTAAAACCCACACCTAATCCGCTATTGGCAAATTCCCGTCAAGAAATCTGCACATTGCTCAAAAAAATTAACTGACGCACGGCTGTCAATCCAAAAAATAAAAAAGAGGCGATGCCATCATCCTTTGCGTCTTTTTTGACCCCCTCCCCACCAAAGCCTCCTCCCAATATAAAAACCCACGCTTTTTTTTCTTTTTTTAAAAGTAGCCTAGATTACGTGCCGATAGATGGGCAAACTATATAGACGACATATATAGAGTTGCGCGAGGTAGAAACGGAGGCAGTCGCTTCCGGGACACCGCGTGTGGAGGACGTGTCTCTTATAATATATTCGGTTTTGACCCTTAAGAAGTGGTGGACAATGTGGTCAGTTTGGATCAGCTTAGCCGTGGTCGGGGTCGTGTCCAGCATACCTCTTGTCCAGAACTTGTATCCGAGTGTTGAGTTGGAAGGTCCGGTTGTTCCTCATCAGGATAGGTTCGACCCTTTCTGGTTAGACTTGGACGAGGATGATGAACCGGACAGCAGCAGGGACAATAATGTCCGAGAGATGCTGTTCGTATCGGACGGGAAGAAAACTGTGAAGAAGAAGAAGCCATGGAGGTCATCAAGGGGTGTCAGACACGTGGAGGACATTCTTCAGGACATGAAGGCGGTCGCAGCAGCAGCAGCATCGGAGATACCCGACGAACCCAAGAAGTCCAGGGTTGAAAAGCGCTACCCACCACATCTGGACCCATACAACCAATACAAATTCTGGATGAGATCTGGAGGTTAGTATTTGCACATTAGGAGTTAACTATAAGAACCGGTTTGAACTATATTCACACACAAAAAAGACCAAAGAAAGGTTCGGTTTTTGTACATCAATCGGACCTAACTGGCCCATTATAGGTGTGTTTATACGTTAAAATGTCAGGATGTAACAATTAGATGATAAAGTCCGGTTTTAGCGACATTCAGATTTGTTTACGTTCTTATCTACTTGTTGTCTCAGATGAACCATTTGAATAAAAAATAATAATTTCGTCCCGTACTTGGCAGCATTGGGTATACAGTATCATCGAAGCAACAAGTGAACGGTTTTTCTGCCAATTTTTAGCGTATCAGTTTTTGGCAGGATTTTCAGCGTGGGCGTCATTCATCCTTTTAATTTTATCCAGGGTTCTATACTCAGTGAGTAAAAGAAAGTGTGAGGTTTAACAGGGTCAAAGGGCGATCCATTTAGCGCGGAACCGGATCCATATGATGTACCGCAACAAAGGAAGCGGTACTAAGCTTTAAAATTTACTACCCAGAACAGATAGAACTCAAGCAAAGACTCGGCTATACACATTCCCCCCCCCCCCCTCCCCAGGCAGCATACTAATTAATTTTCCTTAATAAACAAGTTGCACCGTAATTTGCATGCTCGGCATATTTTGTGGCTGTGAATCTTGGCAGTATTGTTGACAAAGTGCAATGAAATGTACGCTATATCCATTTTGCATTGAAATTATCTGAGACTAAATTAATATGAGATATAATAATATTTGCGTGACATTTCCTGTAGGAAAGAGTAAAGGTTTGGCCTACATATCAGGAGGTAGCCATTATTAGTCCCTTTTTTAAAAAAAAGCCTTACATTTAAAACCAACAACTGCTTTATATATGTAAATAAAAAATAATATTAATTTTCTTTAACGTATACCATTTTTGACAACTGAACCAAATTTGCTTATTAATTTGAAATATTAATTACGAATGATATTATGGAACAATATTTGTCTGCTGACGTGGCGACTTTTAATAAACCCATGTATATCGAGTCCTCCCCCGGAAGATTGATGACATCTGGGCTCCCCAGGAACACTGGAAGCTTCACTGGACATTGCCCTTTGACTGTATTTGATTAGCACAAAACCCCATTTCCTGTAATTAGTAATATGAAGAGTTGTCTGCCCAAACCCTCCCCACAAGGAGAAGGGGGGTGAAAATCCGGGGATTTAATATAAGAAAAACCCGGGTCAATATACCTTTTGCGGTAATATCCTGGTGTAATTAACACCAGTTAATTGAATCCAGAATTTGACGTGCTTCGTCAAACTTATAGATTTTTCTCTTTCTTCTTACTAACTGTTTGCAGTTCCGATTTTTTTTTAAACTTAAGAAAATCTTCGGATAATGTCCTGAGGGGATGATTGGGATCAATTTTCTTCCAACTAGATTTTTCCTGCCTTAAGGTCAGTTTATCTGAGCTGAGTGGTGAACAAACAATGAAAAAAAAAAATTACTCCCACATTGTTTCTACGAAAGGTGGCGCGGAGGGCTTTAAAGTAATTATGGCCTGTCATCGCCCACCTGTGATGCCAATTAAGAGGCCAGTGATATTGAAGTTTGTTGAGTACCAGGTGTTGCTTTCATCTAAAATCCTTTCATGATTATAGTTACGCTGATAAGATGCAAAATTACGTCACTTGAATGATTTATTTCCGGATGTACTTATTCAATAGATGGCTTCAATTATTTTAATTTCTTTGGTTAATGAGAGGCTCAATTATTTGCAGATTAATCACTATAAGATGTATTCGAAGGGTGCCAGCAATTTTTTTCTTTTCGTTTTCATGACACTAAGGAATGCCAGGGTATCAAATATTTCTCATACCAACTTACTGTAACCTGCGACCAAAGAAGGAAGTGTTTTGTCTCCATCTCTTTTGTTGCTCTGCAAGAATCAATAAGGTAGCATCATAGACAGAAAAAGAGACAGATACACCAATGCTTTAATTGGTACTATAGCCCATAGCTGGATGGGACTATAAAAATGGTGCTGGATCTGAAAACATAGTATCAAGCCAATATTATGAAGCCCCACAATTTTTTTTTTGCGAAATGGGAAACCACTAAAAAAGCAGTTAATTACTGGAACTAGGTCACACTTAGAAGTTGCGAATATTTATTTTTAGTCAGCAGTTATTTCCAGTGGCAATATTAGCTTGTTAATATTAGATTTTAGCCAACAACTTGTTGGAACTAAACAACACGTCAAAAAAAAAGACATACAATTTGCGCCCAAAAAACCACGTATCTTCCCCCCCCCCC
>KZ538336.1:22394-81811 GCA_000934665.2 Catajapyx aquilonaris
GCAACATTGGAAGCTGTGATAAAGAATAGGTCAAGATCAACATTCGTAGAAAACGGATGCTGATTACATCTCATTAGTATGTCTACTAAATGATTGACATATACTAATAAGAGGGTTGAATAGTCTAAAAATGTATAGGTAATGTGCAAAATGTTATTTCTTTTGTATGTTGCTCAATTGGCGAGGGATAAAAAATTCGCCCACGTTGAATCCTCAAGGGTGTGCCAACCCTGCAATTTTGCGAAATTTGCTTTGTCCGTGATGACACCTCAGGCGTCCAATTTGAACTCCTGAGGGAGCAACAATCCGATTGATCCCCTATTGTTTATCTTTTCTTCTTCTTCTTTTTTTTTCTTTTCTCTCTGCTGATTTGTTCCCAGAATGCCCGTCAGCTGAGGATGGGCAGCAGGAGTTCTTCTGTCCTTCACCAGACGCTGACGACAAGTGGCAATGCATCGACGACTATCAACTTTGCGACGGAATGCGTAATTGCCCTAATGGCGAAGACGAATTGCCTATCCACTGCCTCTTCTACAGGGTGGTAAGTTTGTGGATTTATATAGCCTATACATGGAAGGAAACTTTGAGGCATATGGATGGAGATAAGGCACGATCTTTGTTGAGGATGTGTACATTTTGGCAAAATAATACTATAGACAGGGAGCATATACTACATAAGAGGCGCAAACATTCGATTTACGCGTCTCTCTGTTTGGGGCGTTGCCAAGGCTGGCGGCCATTTTGAAGTGTGGGGAACGCCAACGAGGTATAAATAGGGTA
The DNA here is from genome assembly GCA_000934665.2 of Catajapyx aquilonaris. NCBI lineage: Eukaryota > Metazoa > Arthropoda > Diplura > Dicellurata > Japygidae > Catajapyx > Catajapyx aquilonaris. The sequence continues at coordinate 23,175 of KZ538336.1, forward strand.
CAGGCAAAAATCTGGTCCGCCATCTTTGATTCGCGTGTGTTCTTGCCGTGTAGTTAGTTGCCATGGCCGCCAAAACCATCACCTATTTTTGCCTGTACCCTATTATAATACCTCGTTGGCGTTGCCCACACTTCAAAATGGCCGCCAGCCTCAGCAACAGTCCCCAAACAGAGAGGCGCGGACATCAAAGGCTCCGACAGAAGTTTGCGCCTCTTATGCTCCCTGCTATAGACAAGTCTCCTAAGGATATGCCAAAAGAACTGCCAATCTTAGAGAGGCTCTATAGTGAGAGAATCGCCAACTTGTGACGTCAGGTCGTATCTGATTGGCTGGAGGCAGGAGCCAATCAGAGTCGACCGTGACGTCAGAGCCGGCCACTATTTCCATAGCAACGCAAGATGGCGGCCTCCATAGGACACTAATTAACTCCAGCCAATCAGGACGTGACGTCAAAAGTTGGCAACTCTTTCCCTCGAGGCGCTCTAGTCCATCTAAGTGATATTGTTGTCTTGCATTACATGTGCCATATCCGATAGTGTGAACCTGACTTAACACAAACTTTTTTTTTTCCAGATACAGTCTCACATAAACGTGCTGACAGGACGAATAATGGCCAACTCTCGTGTTAGAGAAGGATAGTGTTTGTCTGAAGATGAAAAGTGCTGCTCTTTCTTCGTCCCCATCATCCGCGTGATCGTCGAAAACATACCCCCAAAAAATAATAATAATTTGATAGTGCAGATGTCTATAATCCATGAATACAGAGAGACATTGTTGGAACTGATGCTAAAACTTCACGATTGTTGTGCAGTCGTTTTCAACAAAGAAAACTAGGAACTATGACGAGCAGTCTTGCAGCACATTCCAGCCCCACCAATTTTTTTTTGTGGTTTTTTGCTTAGATGTTTAGGAACCGTGTAACCTTGTGTACAATCTATGTAAAATGTAATTATTTTCAAGCCGCCAAAAAAGATAGACTGACGTTTCTTAAAATATTATATTTCCCCACCTCATAATAAGTTATTGCACCTTTTTTCTTCTTCTTCTTCCATCGAAGGTCATCTCAGTGCGACGTGATTTTTATCACGCCTCTTATAACCCTCCTCCTTTTAAATAAAGATGGTATGGAGATGAATTGACGTCAATGTGTGGCACACTATTTCTGAGAATACGATTTCTGAGGTGACGACATCCGATTTCCTAGAAACATACATATCCAGATCGGATTTCCATATGTGCATTGTTGACACCTTATGTTATTAAAAAGTATGTGAATACCCTTTTAACAATTGCGATTATTTTACTGATTACCTCAGCACAATACGATTCAGGATGTGTAAATAGTGGAAGAAGTCAACAATTCTGTTGCTCAGATTTGATGTGGCCCTGCCAGGCACGGTGTGATTCAGAGCAATGTATAAATGGCGCCAATTTTAATGAATGGAAGAACATACACAAAAAAAACAAACATGGCATAGAGAGCACTTGATGTAAGGACCGTCTCGACGAGACAATTCAAGTTTTTGAAGAAGGTAGCACTTGGAGGAGATGGTTTCTCTTGAAATGGGGCTCCTTCTAGTCTGGACTGGGTGGCGGGGGCATTTTCAACGCCTATTAGCACAAAGTGGGCATAGTAAATGCATTAATGCACCGACCCTATACACTTTTGTGTACCGGCGAGACACAAAGTCTAGGTCAAAGGTCTAGGTCTTGTTTCTATAACAACAAAACAATGCCCCTCTCCAAAAAAAAATGTAACCATGACCACTTCGTTTGTTTTGGCTACCCTGTATTGTTGGAGATAAGTCAACAAAAGTTGCGTAATGGACGAACGGTTCTGCAGTGAAAAGGTCAGTGCTGCTAAAGGTCGTCTGTTGGGTCATGTGCTTAATTTTTTGATGACATTTTTTTTTTTTGCAGAGGGAAGGTGCAGAGGTGCCAGGAGATATGGCCAAGAGACTGAAAATGTCGTATGAAGAGGTGAGCACATTTGGAGCACATTTTTTTATATATAAATTAAATCAGAAATTAAGCTAATGTAGTCGTAAGAATAACGCTATGGGTGGTCACAGTTGCGCATTTTATGTTTGAGTGTAAAGCTGTTTTGGTTGCTTCGAAAAATCACGTACATTACTTTTGAAGTAGAATTTTCAATTTTGGCGGTTCTAAGGTTCTAAGGTTTCAAGTTCTAAGGTTCTTCTAATAAGGCCAACAATTCGACCGTCTTAATTGTTGGAAATGTTGACAAGAGTTGTAAATAACTAATGTTGGCAGCTTTGTTTATTTTTTTGATTTTTGGCGGCAATGGTTCCCAGCAGATAGGAGCTAATTAGCTAATTAATATGCTGTTAGACCCCAGCAGGTACTTCGGCGCTAATGTGGCCGTCCGGTCGTCCTCGTAGGGGTGTGACCCTGTCTGACCTGGAGGTGATCCAGGTGGAAGGAGAGGAAGTGGTCATACCGGAGGATCTGCATGGCCAGTGCAATTCTGGAGACACACCTGTCTGGACACACTCAGGGATGATGTACGTGTCGGCTGGACACGACGTCAACCAGGGATACACAGTGGAGGTCACCACTGAGCCGGAGAAACCAGCACAGGTTATTGTGAAGGAAGAGGTGGTGATTCCAGAGAGGGAGGATGTGACCATGTTGGCTGGTGACCCGGGTCCGGAAGACTTCTGCATCGTGGACGAGGATGTGTTCAACTTGCTGACCTCCAGCTGCGGTGACCCTGGCGAGTATCAGCTGTCGGCCACCACTGTCAACCTGAGCGATCTGGATCAGGACAGCTACTTTCTGATCCAGCAGGAGGAGGACGATGGCCACGAGGTGCCTGATGACCCCGACCTGATCTCTGACCCAAACTGGGAGCCTCCAGGCAGGGCAGGCACCAGTCGACGAAACACCACCACCAGCAACAACAACAAGGTCAGGAATCTGAACCCTGAGCAGCTTAGCGAGGTTGAGAGACTGGCAAAGGTCCTCTTCAGCAAGAGGACCAGGACCCTGTACCACTGGTTGTATCCGAACATACCCAGGCACCGCTTCAAGGCTTTTGTAGAGCAGCTCTGGCAGAAGCTGGATCCGAAGGACAGGCAGCTGTACATCAATCAGGTAAAAAAAAAAGAGGCGCAAAATCGAGCGTGAGCGTGATTCGAGTATACTTTTTTCTCAGTGCTGGGAGGGAGCTGTCACAGCTCGATTTTGCGTAAAAAAACGCTGATTTGGGAACAGCTTTTTAAAGACGGCGAAAAATGTCTTGTCGACAGTGCAAAGTCTGAACTATTAACACCCTGTGTCACCATATAAAGGTTCTGGGTCGGTTTGGCGAAGGGATGGCTGAACCCACCCGACTGATGACCAACCCGTACCTGACCCTTGGGATGGAGAGTCCTCCGAACAACAACCTGCTGAAGACCATCCGGAAGTACCAGCGTCGGGAGCCGTCGTCGTCGTCGTCGTCGTCCGGTATGGTGAGGCAGCGGACCAGGGAGGACCTGATGGAGGAGAAGGAGGCGGCTGAAGCGGTCAAGGACCTCCTGGTGTCTGAAGGATGGCTGAACTGCAGCGGGGGGCCTGACAGTTCCGCCGAGGACCAGGCGGGACTCAGGGTGGTGGCCCTCATCCACGAGCAGCAGAAGGCTTGCTTCGGAGGACAGTGACCGATGTTGGACACCGATGGATGGTTTGTTTGATGATTGTTGAGGATCGAGTTAAATGAGTTTGTGTTCATACTGTCCGGTCCGGACTGTTCCATTAACCAATTTGGTGAGCGCGACTGTCCGCACGCAGTGTCCGAATAATCCTGTTTTAGACGTTTGTGTCACGGTTGATGTGTTTATATGTGCTTACATGTTCCAGGAATGTAACTGTATCGCTCAAAAACATAGACACGATTTTGCATTTGACTCAAGTGCAGCAAATGCAAAATCGTCTCTATGTTTTTGAGCGATATATAGTACTTGATTGTCCTAATAAAGACTGATGTTTGTTTTATGTTGAATATTTGGTGTTATTATGCAGCTTCAAACGGACATCTGTATGCCCGGGCTGCCTAACCTACTTTCGGACTACTGAGAGTGATGAAACTTAGGCACACTGATGGATTACGTGGTTCTAATTAGGGAGAAAAAGTCACAAAACCAAACCATTTTGAGGTCTTAATACCTAAAATATAAGATTTAATCTATTTTTTTTTATATAAGTAGCTGTAATTACTTAAGAATGAATTTTTAAAACCCGAAAACACAATCCATACTCTGACTACCATAAGCAGATGTGATGAAGTTGATTCTTATGCAGTTTTTCAAGGGCGCTCCTTACAGCTAAATAGAGCATGGAAAACGGGTTGGTTGAAATGAGCCGTATTATGCAAAAAACTAATCTAATCAGGTTACAGCAAAAAAATTTGAAGGAAAAAAAATCCTGTCTGGATTATTTGCAACAAAAAAAAACAGACACAAGTTGGTTAATCAGAGATTTTGGCCAACTTCTTAACAGCAAATGAAGTATATAAGGAGAATATTGCTCCGGGTGACTTATATCGACTTGTTTCCTTTAAAGCAATCAAACTTTAAACAGCCGTTATTCAAATATACGAGCCAATTTTGTGCCTGTAAGTCCATCTCCTTCCTCCTTCCCACCCTATATAAACTGTAATTTCGTCTGATCTTTTCTTCTTCTTCTTTTTAAAATGTGAACGACCTGGAGCCCAACAGTTGCGCAATACGCTCGACAATTGACATGTTGAGGACCCTGTGTTATTGCCTTTTGAACAATCAATGGAAGCGAACCCACGGAATCTTTTTTAAAATTCCAATCCGGAGAAACTCCCCCCCCCAAAAAAAAGGAATTTCATATTGAGCGGTTCAGGATAGTATCGAGTCCAAGAAGATTGAAAACTACTGGGACTTCCCCATACGCTGCTGTCTTTGGTCGTTTGCTGTTTCTTTCGTTTGGTCGTTTGGTCGTTGAGAGAGATGTTGGAGACGACGAAGGCTGAGAAGCCTTGCAAGGGGGAGGGAGACCAGCCCAAGAAGCTGAAGCCATGCTGCGCCTGCCCGGACACAAAGAAGGCCAGGGACATGTGGTGCGTTGTGGCCGCAGTGCAACGTTGTGCAATAAGTAGTACATTAATGTAATGCCCTAATTGCAGCATAATGGAGAAGGGTGAGCCCAACTGCCAGGATCTGATCGAGGCGCATAAGGTCTGCATGAGGAAGATGGGATTCAACATTTGAGCAGTATTCCCCCCCAGCCGGAGCATGGCACTTACGCCGGAGCAGCCAAGACGGGGGGCAGCCAAGGCATGGTGCCAAAGCCAAAAAAAAGAAACCAGTAGAGTAATGTATATAGTTTGAGCATTAAAAACCCATTTTTGAACCTGTCCGTGCCAGTAATTTAGTCACATGTGGACAGACGTACTGATAGGCCGGCAACAGTTGTGTTCACAGTGGCGGAAAAAGAATTGTTGGCTGTCAGGGGTTTTGGGTCTAAAGGGAATTCACTGTTGGGGAATTGGCAGTAAAAGATTTTGGCTGCCGGGGAATTGGCAGTAGAAAATTTTGGCTGCCGGGGAATTGGTTTTGGCTGTCAGGGAATTGGCGGTAAAAGATTTCGGCTGTAAAGGGAATTGGTGGTAAAAGATATTGTTGTCATGGGTTTTGGCTGCCAGGGAATTGGCGGTAAAAGGTTTTGGCTGTCAGGAATTGGCAGTAAAAGATTTTGGCTGTCAGGGGTTTTGGCTGCCAGGATATTGGCGGTAAAAGGTTTTGGCTGTCAGGGAATTGGCAGGAAAAGGTTTTGGCTGTCAGGGGTTTTGGCTGTCAGGGAATTGGCAGTAAAAGATTTTGGCTGTCAGGGTTTTGGCGGTAAAAGGTTTTGGCTGTAAAGGGAATTGGCTGTCAGGGAGGTGACCCTTGATTATCCATACACTTTTTTGGGGAGTGGTTGCCCCCTTGGATGTAATGTAATGGTAGTTCTGAAACATCAGGGAAGAAAAAACGACAGTCGTTTTGTTTACGGTTTGATTTATTTTGTAATTTATTTTTTGAGGTGAAGCAAAAAAAACAACAACAACAAAATGGCACTATTCACAATTCGACCATTATGGTCAAAAGATTTTCACCATCTGTGAGTAACCACTCGTAATTATTATTTTTTTCATTGCTAGGTAGGGGGGTCTGTAGCAAAAGCAAATAAATAAATAAATAATAGTCGAGTGAATACGCCTCAAGAAGAGTGCAACAGTCACATGACTTTTAAACAACCATTTTTCTCGACTTTTGTGCAGGTGTGTGTATGACTAGAATCTAAAAAAGGCGCTCAAAATAGTTTCTTGAATTTGTGTGAACAATTTCGAGTCGCCAGAAAATGGGACAACTGCTCGAGTTTACTTAAAGCCTTTTTTTTTTTTTTTTTGCATGTGACTATTGCAAAAATCACAACCACTAAACTTATTATTAATTATTATTAAGTGACACATTTTGCATATCTCGACAGTTGGAAATGGCCTCGTAAATGATGTGTGTGTATTTTACTGAAAAGATACGTCTCTCTTTTGAGAAATATTTTATCCCCCACCCACTTTTTGAGCTCAGCACTTTCCCTCTACAGGAAATCGGTTGAAACCTCACTTTTTTTTCCAGCGACACTAATTCGTTTTAAGTGGAATGCTAGGAATTGCTAGGTATTTATTTTATTTTAATTTTTTTTAAATTATTATTTTGGGTGCCATGGGTAGCAAAGAGATGCATGGCAAAGTTTTTCCTATCCGCTACTGAAAAATATAATTTTTTTCAATGCGCACGAGTTATTTATTTATTTTTATCCTCCACTTCTCTACGTTACGTTTTGGAATTATCTCTCGAGTGCATTTTATACATCTACACAACCCAGTCACAAAATAAATTGCTTTGCCGATACACATAGAGCTAAGTCATAATAAAATTCAGCGTGAAATCACAGTGTTTTTTATCTGACTGCATTTTTCTCACTAGAGGAAAAAGTGCACTGCATATTATTTTGAAATATATTTTTTGGAGGGGGGAGTTTTTTGGTTTTTCCCTTTTTTTCTCTCTCTCTCTCTCTCTTAAATTGGGATTGGATGGGAGAGGCAGGGGGTGGAGAGCACCTAGTGTGGGGAAGTATCTTTCAGCGGTGATTGATAAAGAGGTGTAAATTGGTGTGAGGCAGCAGCCATTATTGTTGAGCCGACTGTTACCGTTTTCATCCCATTACGATATTAAGTTTCTCAACCAATTTTTTGTTGTAATTCTTGGCAGTGAAACACCTTCCGCGACTTTTGCTGTCTCGTACTTTTGGTATTGGTTAAAGAGAATCGACGGTGGGAGATGGGGGTTTAATAAGGCCCAAAAAACCCATAACTTGTAAGTGGGGGGGATGAAATGCACACAATGATGATAACAAGCATTAGGGAGAGATTCTTTTTTTTTTTCAGGCTTCGGTGAGGACACTTGCAGAAAAAGTGATATCGCTAGAAGTTAGTTATCGCCTGGGATCCGCATCTGCCTCAGCATCTTGTTCCTCTGTAATAAAGAGGGACGTGTTGATAATTCGGTCGATTAACAGCGGATGATTTTTTTACTACCTGGAACTCCTGCTCTGTCTCCATTATTCCAACGATTGCGACGATTTGGTACTGCCTTGCCTGCATGACGGTGAGTGACTTCCTGATGAGCCTCATGGCGGAGGAGGCAGTGAGTGTGTTCTTGAACTGGCCCATTTGGGACGGGGAGTGGCTTGGATCCAGGACTAGTAGATGGACACTCCCGTCTCGCCACTGCTCCGCACCGACTATTGTGCGGCTGTGGCCTTGGTGCTGCAAGTACAGTGGGAGCTTGAAGTCCTGGTTCCTCTGGAAGTATTGCAACACCCAGTTGAATAGTTGCGGGTGCGTCCCATCTGGTGCGGTGGGCTTGTGGAAGTCAATCAACTGGCAACGTATCCTGAACGAGGACATTAGCGTCACAACCTCGGTGGCTCCGATCCATTTGCGGGTGTTGCTCAGTTTTCCTCCGAGCTGTTCGCAACCTGGTGGATCAAACCCTTGGAACCAGGCGGCTTCGATCAGCTGCTGAAGACGAGATATGGATGGGACTGCTGCTCGGTTCATGTTGGAGCCACTGGAAGTCGGAGGTGGCTTGAGACCCGACATGTGTGTCGTTGCTGGGGTGTCGACAGCACCTGACAGCTGCTCGTAATAGGCAGTGTTGTGTATGAGCGCGGAGAACAGCATCTGTATATTCCGGTACCCACAACCCCAGCCTTTATCGCCATATGTGGAGGCATAGTGGTCAACCGTTGTGCACACAAACGTGCCCACCACGCTGTTTGTTCCCTGGCTGACTGACTGGATACGGGGCACCAATCCTTTGGTGCATGAGCTCCCATCGTCCACTCCACATCTCTCGGCTACCCGAAGCTCAATTTGCCTCTCGTAGTAATCCGCAACTGTCATCTCGCCTGCATGAACCGCCCGCTGCATATTGGTGAGGCTCTGCTCGCAGAAATTTCCCTGCTCGTCCATTCCATACTGCGCCTGAGGAAGAAAAGCATTTGACACATATCCATGGAAATATATTTGCCGTTGCCATGCGATGGCGGTCATCACCTGCAGGAGTTCAAATTCCTTCTGTTCCCGTAGCCTCCGAACTTCCCTTTCTCGCTGCTCCATTTCTCTGGCTAAAAGTCTGTCAGACGATACGTCCGGCGTGATCGGTGAAACTGGAACCAATTTCACAATGATTAGTAACATCTCTTTAACGAGTTCTAACGAGATGAACCTCACCCTTCTGATTAAAATGCTCTTCTATATGGGACGCCATCTGCTCACTATTTTTGAACCCTGACATGCTGCATACGGGACAGCTTTCATTGGAATTCTCATCACCAGGAGTGGCTTGAGTTGGCTGCAAGACAATTATTGGCGTCAGTTCCTATCTTATTGGTACTGTGTCAATCGCTCACCTTTGCTGGACTGAGAATGTCCCTGTGATCGAGATTCACATGCAGCTCTACGTCTCCGGCAGTCTCAAAACTATGTGCACACAATGGACACCTAAACACATCCTGTTCTGCCCCTCCACCCGTTTCTGCTGCGGCTGGTGACGAGATGACCGGAAAGGAGGGGCTGGTTAGGTCAAAGTGCTGGCGGTTTATGTGCTCCTGCAGCTGAGCGGCCGACTCGTTGGTGTATGGACATAACGGGCATGATTTAGGAGGCGGTGCGAATCCACCGGATGCTTCGCCTCTGAAACGGGGCGGAGCTGATGCAGGTGCACCCCGCCTCAAGTTTAAGGACAGCTGGGTACGGAGTGGGCTGCCGCAACTGGCTGCACCGATTTCGTGGTCAGGCGACATTTCGTTCATGTTGAGAGTGGCGCCACCGTTAAGAGCCGCTGATGTGCTGGCTCCACTGCTGGTCCCAGGTGACGACATATCAATCCCATTGCTAGGTCTGGCTGTACACCCAAGCCCATCGTCATCGTCAATGAAGGCGACAAAGTCCTCCCTGGCCGGAGTCAGGTAGTCCAAATGGGCTGAGTTGACATGTAGCAGCATCTCGTCCGATGTGATGTCGCTCAGCTCGCAGAAGGGGCAGGACATGGCTCCTTCCAGGTGGGCACCCATCACATGGGAGTGGAGGCCATCCTCTGAGAAGCCGTCCTCACCACACACCTCGCAGCAGTACACCGCCTGCTGCTGGTTGCCCAGCAGAGGCGGCGGAGGCGGAGGTGGGGGCGGCTGGTGGGATGACGTCCCGTTCGGCACGTCACGGTCACTCATCTTTACAGAGGCCAATTGCCACCCGTGTCACCTGCGGAAAAAAATGCACAGTTCAGATTAAAGTGTACGGACAAACATACCGTAAATTAAAATTTAATGAGCACATTTACATGTCAGCGATGACGTCACTGAGCGAATGTAAAAATATATTTTTCTCCCAAAGAATCGCTGCAACATCGCTGATAAATTGCTCGCATGTAAACGCGGCTTTATAGTTCACACCCAAAAATCCACGGGGTTGGCTTGAAAAGCTTGCGATTAAAATTTTTCGGAGGCGTTCGTTGCCATAACGACCCGATTGAATCAATCAAGATTTAATTAACAGATTGGGGTGGACCAAACAGGCTGCTAATCACACACATTATGAGGAAACCCCACTGCTTCATCACGTAAGATTCCAATCTGTTGGCAAAAAAATAATAAAAATTGTTCTGACGCGTCACATGTGCAAAAGCTGCGTACATTTTTTAGGTAAGGGTTTTTTTGCGCTGAACAACATTCGTATATCCAGCTGTAGTTTGAAACCAAAACCTATCAAACATGTGGAGCAAAAAGAAGGCAAGAAAAAGCGATATAGTGTAACGGCTCAAGTTGGCACATCAGATTTGGCAAACTTTTTGCTCCAGATCTGCGGATGTGCCAACTTTTTCTCTCTCTCCTAACACTAGTAAATATGAAGGACATTTGTATCGCTTTTTTTTAAACGGTTGACAAAAATTTTTTTTTGACGGGGAGTCTTAATTGACCCAGCTTTGATGAGTGCCTGTCCCAGTCAATAAGTTTGGTCTGGCTTGTTGCATGTCAAATGGGCGTTTCTTTAATACGGAGGGGACTTGCCAACCAGGTCGATTCGTAACCACTCATATCGGCATCGGATGGACAACAAATAGGCAATTGTTGTCATAAAATAGGATCACCCAATATTATGCCGCACCCAAAGTTAAAGCGTACGGCCCAAATGCGTTATTGGATAACCAACCGCGGTACGTAAAGAAATCGGGGGAAGAACCCAGCACTTCGCATGCACTTCGCATAGTTATCTGATGACAACGTAGCAATTATCATGTCGTATCCGACTCTTACAAGCGACCTTAATTATTTAGGCCAGGACGCTACTGTATGGCCCACTCGAGTAAACTGTTGTTGCCGACACAATCATCACAGTTCCTAATACATATGTTAGCCATTTAAAAAAAAAACACATAATTTTAAACGGAAAATCCTGCATAAATTTGGGAAATAATTCCAGATTAAAAAACTTAAATTAAAATAACAGTTATTATGACTTCATGTAACACATTTTGAATGTAATAATTATATGAACTATGTGTGGATATTTGTGACACTTTTAATTGGGAATGTTGTGGACGTGAATTGATCGGTTATTTAAAAAAATTGCATTTAAGAAGTTACACGGTACGCACACGGTACATTGTAAATCACATCAATGCAAGTTAGTATTTAAAATTCAATTTAAAATAATTGTGGAATGGGCTCGGTACAGTAACGCCAAGCAAGTAATGTGCGAAATTATCAATGGGCTACTTTACGTAACATGCAACGTACGTCAGGCGTACCTGTACGCCTCTCAAATATAGTTCGGTTGAATCTAGATGTAAGAATAATAATCACACACACTTAACTAATATTCATTATATATTTTAATAAATCAATGCAATTCAAGTTACACCTATGCGACTATTATCCGTACATCTAGACACAATAATTGCACGGATAACCGAAATGTACATTAGCGTAAATTTAAATCTAGGTCGTGATGTAAAATGTAGGTCAACTTAAAATGCAATGTAGGTCAAATTTTTAAAATGTGCTACATGATTAATATAACGCATGCGTAGCACATGTGGGGAACGAACAGACACTCAGGCAACGATATCAAAATAATGTCGGTCCAATCGTGTATGATTCGGTCGTATGTACCGATCGGGCTGTGACCATTGTAATGTTGCAGTTGTTGTTGCTCGATTTAGTACTGTGGGTACATGTCATTGTTTTATGAATGTGTGGGTCGCCATGGTTGTTTAACTGAACCCATCGGTATGTAACCGCTGCGATGTAAGTCGTCGCTGCGTACCGACACCGGCGACACTTCAACCGCAGCGGATCACCCGCATCACCTGTCATCCTCCCAACGCATCAACTGTCACCAAAATCACCAAACAACCCACAACACTTTTTCTTTTTTTAATCAACATTAAATTAAAACCCTCTTTCTCTCACCTTATCACAGCCACGTTTGCTTCTCTACCTTCCACCTTTCCACCCCAATTAATGTTATTATTATAATCCAGATAAAAAAATAAAGTTTGTGTGTGTCCTGGGGGGTAAGCTATTCTAGTCTATCGACCATTATAGACCTTTTCCTACCCCCCCCCTACCCTCCTCTCTCCCTTTTTTTTACCCTCCCCCACCATCCATAAAGACTAGCGCTAGTATGAACAAGCAGGGTTGGAAATACAGCGAACGACTATCGCCCTTTTATTTCCAACCCTAATGCTACGTTGCCACACTGCCACTGTTGCCATTTTAATTCGAATAAACCGAACATGCTAATGATTCCCCCCCGGTCTCTTTTTCTTTTAAAAAAATGAATGGCAAACGATGTTATTTATAATAAATAAATATGTTTAAAAAAAATTGGTTGACAGCGCTGCCATTCATCAGCTGTTGTTTTGGTAAACATCGTCCCTCTGCCGGCTGACATTCCAACCAAAAAAAAAGTAGCGGCTACTTACTATTCGCTGCTATCCCAATGCGAATTGGATGGGGGGATATATTAGCTTCTTTTTTCGTTGTTGTTGGCTATATCAGTTATTGTGGAACACCCCACCCCTCCCTCCCTCTCCTTGCCTTCCTCATCCTCTCCTGGGGGAGACTTGCCTTCTTCCTTCTTCCCTTCCCGTGTTCCTGCCTGGGGCTGTGTGACCTGCGTTTTTTGGTCCTGGAGGTGACCTTTGACCTGAGCCGTTGATGGGTCGAGGACAACTTGGCTGAGAGGAAGGGGGAAGGTGAGAGGCACAGTGGGGGGGGCGCATGTTATGTGGGGATGGAATGGCGAGGGTTTTGTAGGTCAACACGACTACTGGAAGGGGGAGGAAAATTTTGATGGGGGGGATTGTTGGAATGGGAAGGAATTCCTGTGGGAGGTGGGCAGGATTTTTTTTAAAGAAGGAAGAAAGAAGCAGGAATGGGACATGAAGGGGGTCGGTCATATAGTGTGTGTGAACAGTGGGATGGAACGTACTTCAGAATGGAACGTCCAGAATGGACCAATCTCTGTTATGGAACATTTTTTTTGGAATGTAACATTCTTCGGAATGGAACGTTCTCCGGAATGGAACGTTCTCCGGAATGGAACATTTTCTGTAATTGATCATCCGCACTGGAATGTTCTTTGAAAGGTACCATCCAGAATGGACCAATCACTTTTGTGGAACATTCTTTATTGGAATGTAACATTCTCTGTAATGGAACGTTCTTCAGAATCAAATATTCTCTGTAATGGAACATGCTCTGTAATGGAACATTCCCTGTAATCGTAATGGAACATTCTCCGTAATCGTAATGGAACATTCCCTGTAATTGCAATGGAACATTTCCTGTAATGGAACATTCTCTGTAATGGATTCTCTGTAATCATAATGGAACATTATCCGTAATGGAACATCTGCAATGAAACATTAACTGTAATGGAACATAGCCTACACAATGGAACATTAATGGAGCATTCTCTGTAATGGAACATTCTCCTTAATAAAACATCCGTAATGGGACATTATCCGTAATGTGGACGTCCCCTTTTATTTACATACACTGCAATGTTGTAAGACATTACTTGCTGTGGTGTGTGTTGAAACCCATGCGTTATCAGCTTTGGCTCTCTCACAGCTGGGGGGTAGTAAATAAAAGTAATCATATGATCTGCTTCAAAACAACGACATATCTAATCGCCCCAATTTCTAGAGTAAACAGAGCCGAGTGGATAAAAGGCATGTCTAGGACTCTATTTTTAGGCGGGTCATTATTTAACTGACTTGTGAGTGTAGATGGCCACACTTTGTTGTGTAATCGGACTGATGCTATCAGTAGCTTGTCTACAAAGTTTGTACGGCTGTGTCGTGTAACTGGTGTGAATCATGTTGTTTTGAAAGGTACGCAAAATCTTTCAGAGTGTATGGAGTTGTTCATGTGTTTGCTTGCATAAGTACCAGCATTGCATCATCATTAAAAATTATGTGTCATAACAAGTAATATGTGTACTGTGAAGGACTGGATGCTGCAAATATTACTGATATCACTGGTGATTATATGAGGAGGTTATGTGTCACCTGCAGTGCACTGGAGTATCGTTGATGTCAAGCAAGCACATTTGGCCTTGCCTTCGTTGGAGCGATTGAAATAACCTGATATGTGGGAAAAGGCCAGAGGTCGCTTGGTTTTTTAAATGTTTGCTATCAAAAGAAGGTCAGATGACTGCACGTCTTTAAGAAGTGCAGCCGAGTGTAGTGTACGGCCAGTGCTAAAGTTTGTTGCGAGGTATTGATTATTTGGGTGTTTAAAAATTTCACTGTTGGTTTTGTTGGCAAGGTTTTTGCTGTGATATGTTGTTTTATTATGGAGCTTCCAATTGCCTCCAGGCCGCACTTGCCCTTGTGAGCCTAGCAGGTGTTGCACTGCATTATTCCCACATGCATCAATAAAACATGCAATAATATGTGGAACAGAAAAAAAGTTTCCAACTCGTTTGTGATCTCATCAGCCTGCAGTTGCTAAATACTGCAGCTTAACTGTAAATAATTTGAGATCGAACCTTTAGCAGTGCGACACGTAGCTCATGCAATTTGTGGACTTTGTGATCATTCTGTGTGACGGCTTGTCTCGTACAATTTTGTGTAAGCATAGCTGGACCTACGAATTGCTCAATGGTGCATGACTTTCTTCCTGTTACTTTCATCATTTCCTTTTCTGCAGCACTTGTGAGCAGATCGGGAAGATGACATCAGAAGCAGGCAGCCTTTCCACATTGGACATGGCCTTGAAGGAGCTGGGCATGCTTAGCTCTGCGGATGGCCACAAGGACTATCTTCGGGAGAAGCTGCGGCACCAGCACCAGCACCAGCTTGCTGGCCGAACTCGCAACCAGTCTTCGGCTGGCGAGAGCAGTCGGTGCTGCAGCGTCCTCCAGATGAACACCGACTATGTGACGGGCGTGGTTCTTGGAGGGACTGGTGCCTCCGAAGAGCTCTGCTCCCTGAGGTGGGCCAAATGGCCTGGGGAAGGCAGGCCGCGGCCCCACCACCATCTTAGGCCCTACTACGTTCCCTGGAGGCGGGAGGAGCGTACCAGGACACGCAGCGAGAACTGCGATGATGAAGGCAGCCCGGATAATTCTCAGGAAGGGGGAGCAGCCCAGGAAGTTGTGCCACCTTCGTCCTCAGGTGGGGGCGGCCTCTTCAGGTCGAGGTCACTTGAGGACTTGCGGGTTGGGGTGGAGTCAGTCGCATCGCAAGGCCATGAAGTTGAGACTGTCTCGCAGAAGATTCAGCAGCTGCATGTTCATTGAGGTGGGATACGTTGTGGTTTTTTTTTTTCCCAGGGTGTGTGGAGTATGGCCGGGGTATGTTGCCACTGCCAATTTCAGCCGTCACAGGGTGCTGAACTAGCTCATTTTTTAAAAACGTCACGGCCCAAAAAAAACCATTTTGTGTTTGAAACCTGGGGGCCGGATGCAAAGGCAGCTCATTTTTCAAGACACTTTGTTTTATCTCTCCATGCTTCCATCAGGTCTAAAATCTTTATTGACAGAAAAGAAAGTACTGCCGCAACTTGGCCAAGTGCGCATGTACATGATGAAAACGGCAGCTCTCTCAGCCTATTTGTAGTTTCAAAATTGATGGCAATAAGAGGCTACGACTTGCACAATTTGATTTTCAAGTAGGTGTTGGGACCTTTACGTCTTCCTTTATTGAAGGAGGCTGATTTTTTTTAATTCTTTGATCTCAGACGGACCTGGCTGCCTTTGCATCGAAGCTCCACACTTGTCAGTCGCTTAGGGAAACCATAAGTCACGGCTCAAGTTTTAAATAAAATCTCACTGCAAGTTTCATGTCGCACTGGTAACCTCACCCTTTCCCTCGAAACCTGTCAATTCGATGCATTGCACACAAAAAAAAACAATGTTTCAAGTAGTGTTTTTGATACCGCTTTGATATTGTTGCCTGCAATATTGTTCATTTCTTTGCTCGTTTTCCTGAGCCGAAGCGTGAGCAGTCTGAATGTGTTTTTTGCTAGATACAAGACTGACTTTGCTGTGAGATCTCAAATCAGAGAGGGCATGAGAGAAGTTAAAGAGCACCTGTTGGCCCGCCGCACGAAGTTTAAAAAAAAAAAAAAAAAATGTCAGAGCTTCACCAGATTTTTACAGGGGATGTGTTTTTGTTTTTTAAATGGTTGTGTCAGGATGCATTATTGTGTGCAAAAATACAGGCAGCTTTTAGTATTGTTGCACTATCAGGAAGGCACTGTGTGACAAATCGGCCCAATTACCTTTTTTTTCTTCCTTTCACACTTTCACCCCTTCGAAATACTCAAGAGTTGGGATCGATTTATCTCATGGCTGCCGTTTGATCGGGGGGGCCCTCTTTTTGCCTTGCTGTCAGATGAAACGGGAGGGGGGCGTGTGTGAAAAAATTATTATGGGGTAGCTTTAAACTGCTTTCTAAAGTGAGTGCCAAATGATTGTCCCAGTGATTTAAAGCAATCATATCTGGGGGGGTTGGATGTTCAGTGGGGGGGAGGGGGGGATCCTGATGGAAAGAGCATTTTTATGTGGGTTCATATGAACACCTGAAATGCAGAAAAATCAGTGTCACATTTGCATGATTTCAAGCACTGTACTGTTTTACGGTATCTTGGTTTTTAAGTTGATCTAGAAGCAAACAAGATCGTCTGAGGCGGAACTGAATTGACCAAAATGTGACTGATCATTCTGCGTTTTAAGTAGTCATATTATTTTACTGTACTTACTCTCATGTAATCCCGCATTTCTCACCGTTACGAGTTAACTGTAGTCTGCAGGCATTAGTTTCGGCAAGATTAGGCCCTTACTAAAGATGAACTGTGTGTTTGTCACTATGTCGACTACTAGCGCCATAATAAAAAGCTATCTGGCTTTAAGAAGGCAGGATAAGTAGTAAAATTGGAGGCAGACGAAAGATATGTGGACGGTCATCGTGACACTTGCTCTGTCTCTTACTCCATCGAAGACCTTTCCAGCTTGGTCGACAAGTAGTCGAAGCTACCACTCGGGAAGGAACCTCACAGCAATTCCAGTGTGGACATATATTTATTACGTACATATTTAAATTGACATTAGCGCATGGGCTGCAGAATCTCTAAGAAACGGTGACGAAAATAATAACTGTGTGGATTACGTGAGATTAAATATAGTATTAGATTCTGAGAGTTAAATTAGGCAGCTATTAGAGTAGCAGAGAAAATTTATACAATGCAAAATATTACACTGCATAAGCTATTATTGAGGTTTTGCGAAGTGAAGGACGCTGTGGGTTCATTTTTTAATTTCTACCTCCGTTTAGTTGCAAAGCAATCTCCAGTATGTTTACATAGGAAAGTTTATTCGTGTGTGGTATGGTAGTGAAAACTCTGATGGGTTACGGTAAAATTGCATTGGTGGAAAGCATGTGGAAAGGACCCTTGTTCATTTTTGGTGTGATTGTGCTCTCTGATCCACATGGGAAAAGAATTTATTGCATCACAGACAGTAGAGACTTTATAAAGTGCTGTGTTACAATATAATTATTGTCTTGTGCCACTTGTGCTACGTGGTGCGATTCAGTCAGACTGAACTCGTGGCCCCAGTGTACTGCAAGTTATTGCAATGCTTTTAATCAGTCACGGGGGCTTAGCCTTTGTGACGCCGCACTCTTTGTGGGAGTACAAAAGTAGGCACGACAAAGTATTTGAGGAAAGAGTCAGTATGAAGGAGAGAGAGAGAAAAAAAAAACAAACATGCAAGTTATTTTTTTTTCCTCCAGTACTTTTGTGGTGGTGCCCTTGTGAAAACACACATCACTGTACAAGAGTTTGAATAAAATATGTGAATATGTGATTTTTATGCATTGCACTCAAATCATGACCTCCCTATGCTGCAATTAATAAAACACTCAATGCGTAGTCAGTGAGAATATGAATTGCTGCACACCTTCCTCGGTAATACTTCATAAACTTCACAAGAATAAGCTGTACATGAAAAGTATTGTTGCGATGAGAGGATTACAAAATTACTCAGTCTCCTCATAGTCGGATTCATCTGAAGATAGTTCATTAGACAGTAACAAGGTGCTGTAATGTTTAGAATGACATTTTGGTTACATGTAATGAAATAATGTGATTAACATTAGTACCTGTTGTGCGTGTAGTCGAACTCGGCGGTTGAATTCTGGCAAAAGCATTCGACACATTCGATTGTGACAAATTCACAGGGTTCTTCGCAACTTGGGGGATCGTATGGGCAGTGATCTTTCACACAAGATGTGGTTTCATTTAAATCAACACAGTGCTGACCTTCATCACATTCTTTGAACTGAAATAGTTTTATGGTACGTAATGTGCACAGTAAAAAAGGTGGCGGCTATGTACTGACTGAACATGGAGTAGTGAACTCCTCCGACTCCTCCGACGACTCCTCCGACGACTCCTCCGACGACTCATGTGAATTCTGGCAAAAGCATTCGACACATTCAATTGTGATATATTCACATGGTTCTTCGCAACTTGGGGGATCATATGGGCAGTGGTGTTGCACACAAGATGTGGTTTCATTTACATCAACACAGTGCTGACCTTCATCACATTCTTCGAACTGAAATAGTTTCATAGGACTTAATGTGCCGAGTGAAAAAGGTGGAGGCTATGTACTGACTGAACATGGAGTAGTGTTCTCCTCCATCTCCTCAAGCTTGCAGCTAAAAGATGGGCAGCACTGGTCCTCTTCGTGGTGCCTCTCACAGTGCGTGCCTTCAGAAGGTTGAGGCTCTTCAGGACAGATCTCTTTGACGCAGGTGAAAATAGGAGGCGTTGTGCATGTGCACAAAAAGCAAGGGTCGTTGGTTAGTTTCTCGCCTATTTCGAGCGTGATATTGCCAAACTGACAGGCATCTGGTCTCGCAGTAAAAGCTGAGGGCAAATTAGCAGTAAATATTTGAGCACCGACAATAATGTTGATTTTCGTTACCTAGATTTACGTCGTCGTCAGCTGCTGAAAAGGACGTTAATATTAGAGTTTATTTTCCATATGTGTGTTAATTTAATCATTACGGCATTTCCAGGTGGTAGGACAGCATTCGTCAACCATGTAGACAGGCGCACAACCTTTCTTTACATTTTGCCAGTATGCCAGTTCCAGTCCGCATGGGATTGGCTTGCACCATGGCCACACTGCTTGTCCTGGAGTAACGGAATTAAGCACATACCCAGTCCCGGCTTGCTGTAACTTACCGTAGAAACCTTCTGCGCAAATGCACACCATGCAACTCTGGTCCATGGGATAAAATTTTTCTCCGTAGTAATACTCGCGCCCATCATATTCGCAGTCGACTGGTGCCGATTCCGAGCCTGAAATAAGCCTGTGTGTATGAGTGGGTGTACCCCATGTTTCTAATTGTTACTTTTTTACATGGTATGGAAACAAGTGGTAATTGATGTCTTATTCGAACTTCAAAACTTTTATTTCTTAGGTCCATGCTTCATCTCTCGTAAAAGTGAACAATAACTATTGACTCCCAACGCTTTTAATTTAGTATGTTTAGATGGATGTCTTTTGATCAATTGAATAGTACCTACCACATAACCATTCAGATGGACAGCATTCATCAATTTCGTACTTAGGTGTGCAATCGTCATTTTCAGTTTCGCATTTTAAGGCGTCACACTTAATGGCATAAACTGGGCCACTGGAAAAATTATGGCGCTGACATACCGCTATGTTTTTTAAAAATGTTTGAAGACTTTACCTTTTTGATCTTTGTTTTTTACATGAACAGTTGATTTGGCAAGGGTCGTCTTCAGTTACTTCAGGAATATTTTCATTTACCTTGTAGGCTTTTCCTTTGTACTGGCATTTTTTACTGTTCCTGTTCAAGTCTTCTGCAGCTGTTGGATGCCGTAAACTCAACATATTTGTTTATTAAAATATGTAGGCCTACTTACCGCAATTGTAGCTGCTTGGACAGCAAGATCCATAACCAATGAAAGGTTTGCACGAGAACTCAGTGTAGTGAGCCAGGTACTTAGTGCAAGAGTGTCGATCTTCACATTCAGCTGAGCATTGAATAGTGGCCAATTTTTTTAATTATTTCATTGTCATTATGTAGGTACTCGATCAACTTACGAATTTGGGCCTCTATTTCACCCAAGGCTTCTTTCAGCGCAGTACGAAGGATCTCAATTGAGAACCCAAGGTCTAGGCAGTTCCCTGAATATAAGAGAGTAATGATAATAATATGCAGTTGACATTATTCTCTGAACTCAAGCTGCTCCGTTGTGAAACGTGTTTTGGACACCTGAATTTGGCCACATTGCAGCTGCGAATCCACAAACAAGAAGGAAATGATAGATCCACATTCCAACGCTTCCCATGTGTAAACTCTTGGCTCGAAGGGGTATATTTACAACAGCCAATCAGTTGGTGACACATCGCATAGTAATTCTACAACCTACGGGAAGTGCATATTGTGTTTGTGAATGCGATAAAAGGTAAATTAGGCATTGTGAATTTATCATTGTTGTAAGATGCTTGGCATGATGTAATGTTGGCGACTTCTTTTGTAAAATGTCTTTAATTTGGTATATGTAATATTATTTTGCGTAATTGCCGCGGTTCACTGTCAGGCAGCAAATATTTGGCCTTCTTCGTAATGTGTATTCTTTGGTATGAAATGGTCGGTTTTTGGCTGAAGAATGAGACGGGGTTATAATAATGTATTTATTATTTTTGCAGTAACAGTATTAAGTATATGGCATTGCTATTGATGAGATATTGCAGTCCACTTGGACTAGTTTAGTAACAAAAGACGATGTGAATTGCAGGTTCATTTTATGTTGAAGATTCAGTTGAAGTCGAGGTTGAAGTGCTGGGGATAAACAAAAGGCTGCAGTTAAATATCTCGGTACAATCATTAACGATGCTGCTAATGAGCAAATTTTCGTACCTTGTAATAGTTGTACTACTGCTTTTGTAGTGGAGAGCTGCGGTCGAAACCTCACTGCTTTCTGTGCTGCTACTTGTTGCAATGCAGGTGGGATTGTCACCAATCATAACGCAAATTTGACTTTCCTCACAAGCGATGTCCTGTGTGGAAGAATTTTAATTGGAATTTAATCCATATCGATTGTAAATTGCTTTCTGAGCAGGACTTGCGATCGACACTTTGGGCCCAAGAGGACTAAACTATTTGGTGTCAACCTACAGCGCAAGATGCCATCCTGACTGGTGGATTCATGGGCAAACATGAGTAGCTAGGGCAGCACTCGTTGTCGGTGTAACTTATGTCACACTTGGCGTCAGATGGTGGCTGAGGGCATCGCTTCTTGATACAGGTCAGCCGAGGGGGAGTGAGGCAAGTGCAGGTCACACACTTGTTGTCGGTGATTGCCAGTTGCTCACCAATCCCAAGCTGTGTTGTTCCGTGAAAGCATGTCGTTGGTTTCTTGCTGTAACCTACAGTAAATTTTGTGGATGTGAAAATTACTTATTACAGAGGTAAACCAATGAGACGCAACTATTTATCGCTTTCCTGTTGTATTGCAGTGCTTACCAGACGGTGCTTCGTGCGTATCAATCCCAACATGTGTGCATTTCAAAATGCATTCGTCGTGAGTGAAAAAGTTGTTGCCATTGCCTCCACAACCACCGTAATAAAAGTGCTTACAGCTTGAAGTGACAGGGTCATAGAAGTAACGAGGGATGTAACCAAAGCAAGGACCAGTTTTAGGAGGAAGCTGACATGTAGAAGCTACAGGGACGGAAATGAGAAGTAATTTGTTAAAAAGAATGAAAATAAGAAGCAAAGATAACAGTTGAAAGTGATGTAAAGCGGAAAAATGTTTCTGTGAAATCCGAAAAATGTTACCCCAATCCTGGCCAAGATCAATTTCAATGGCCACGGGCTTCGCACACATGGCCTCGCATTCTTTTAGACTATTGAAGTTGTTGCCATTCCCTCTGCATCCACCATAGATGAAGTGTCTGCACACCTTGTGCTCATAATCGAAATAAAAGCGATGGAAAGCACCATAGCAAGGGCCAGAATTCACTGGCTGCTTACACACATCTGACAGAATTGGAAGAGATTAGTAAACCCCCAATTTAACGTGGCACAGCATGTTACGTACCTCCAGCACGCCTCTCAATTTTGACTTCGCACTTTTTGTGGCATTCGCGCAGTGATTTGAAATTGTTTTCATTGCCACCGCAGCCAGTGTAAACGAAAGGTTCGCATGTTCCCACCACCACGTTATAATAGTATCGATGAAGAGCACCACTACAGTGGCCCATAGCTTGAGGCAGGCTGCAATTTGTGTCTATGAAAAAAGTCGGAAGATGTAACATTGCTCTACGAAACTTTTCAATCTGGCATGTATACCTTCAATAGAGTTAGATTCGCTACTTGATGAACTTGAACTTGAGTTTGAACTGTCGCTGTCCTGACTCCGACATCTTTTCTGGCATGCTTCGAGAGTGAGGAAATTATTCGCATTTCCTTGGCATCCACCGTATATGAATGTCCTGCATTCTTTAACCTTGTTGTCGTAGTAGAAGCGTATGATTTTTGCCTTGCACATTCCGCTCTTTGCAGGGAGTTGGCATATGTCTATATCTGAATGGTTGAAAGTTATGTGCGTAATTGGTAATGTTATGCTGTATGTTGATTTACCTCTCAGAGTAACGTTAGTTTCCGCATGAATGCCACATTTTTCAATGCATTTTTCCCTGGTTCTAAAATTGTTTTCGTTGCCTCGACATCCGCCGTAGATAAAGTCCTTGCATGTGTTATCGTTAGGGTCGTAATAAAAACGAGGTTTCATAGCTCGACATGGCCCTACTTGTGCCGGCAACTGGCAAGGCTTATTGTCTAAATATTTGGACAAAATCAATTATTACATATCTTTTCCAACAGATCATTGGAGTAGTTGAACTAACCATCTGCTCTGCGAAAGTACTGTTCCAGTGTGTTGTCAATTTCATTCAACTCTTTGCATTGCCTCTGACATTGCTCCATGGATTTAAAATTGTTAGCATTTGCTCCGCAGCCAGACTCAAACCTAGTGCACTTTCCGCTCAAGTGGTCAAAATAGTAGTTTGGTCCAGTATCGCAACGTGTCTCCACTCCCGGAAGTTTGCAAGCTGATAGTCGCAGAAGAAATAGGATTAGAAAGAGAAGTGCATGCAATTTTTTTTTTCAAGCGTTGTTTTAGTATGTTACCTGAAACCGATTGGTTGTTGCAGGCCTCGTTACATTCGTCCAGCGTTTCAAATCTGTTTGCAGTCCCTCCACAGCCACTATATGCAAAAGCTTTGCACGTTTGCTCTACAGAGTCATAGTAATAGTTAGGGATGTAGTATTCGCATGGTCCTTGCTCCATATCCAGAGTGCATATGTCCGTTTTGTCATCTACCAGAATATGTTATGTACACTGTGGGCATGTGGAAGTGCATGTTTTTTTTGTGCATCAGTTTAGTCCATTACCTGAAACCGATTGGGTGTTGCAGGTCTCGTTACATGCGTCCAGTGTTTTAAACCTGTTTGCATTTCCTCCGCAGCCACCATACACAAAACCTTTGCACGTTTGCTCTACAGAGTCGTAATAAAAGCTAGGGATGTAGGCTTCGCATGGTCCTGCCTCCATATCCAGATTGCAAATGTCCGTTTCGTTATCTACTAGAATATGTTATGTACACTATTGCAATGTGAAGTGTCAAGCTCACTTACTTGGAGGTGGTCTGGTAAAGTCCTCCAGATTTGGCTCTGGTGTTGACTGCTCTAGCGCTGAGTTAGGTGTTGGAGTTGGCCGTGGAGGCACTTCAGCTGAAAGTGGCTTCGGTTTAAGCAACAACCGCAGCAAACAGTGTGGTTGTACTTACGACATTCCCAGTCGATTGCGCAGCATCTGTTTTCCAGGTAGACTGGAGAACACCCGTTGCGGATACGCTCAGCATAGTGGATCTCAAATCCGCATTCGATTGGCTTGCAGAATGGCTCCTCCAAGGTTTCTGCATTGATAGATTATAGAGTCAGAGAACTTGTCATGTGTCTAATGCTACTCTTAACGCACCGTTATTGAAACCAGCCTTGCATGTGCATGATATGCAGTCATTGTCAGCACGGTCGAATGTCTGTCCCTCCGTGTAAGTGGCACCGTTGTACTCGCACACTATAGGCTCAGGTGTCGGTTCTGAACTGGGTGTCGTTGCATCTTCAGCTGCGGAAAGTCACACTGTTACATGCACAATCCTTAACAGTTGATTTCAGGTTGTTGTGGAACACACATCTGTGCACAATGTCCAAGTGAAAACTTACGACAAACGTGACCAACTGCACAGCACTTGTCGGGGCTGTAGATGCGCTTGCAGTGAGACTTCTCACGTGGGTGTCCGAAGAACTCGGGGCATTCCACGCTGACGCAGTTTGGGGCCACCTCACTGTTGTGAAATAATAATAATTTTATTTATTTATTTTTTCAGAGGGTTGACATAAGTGTTTACCCTGGATATAGCTCCCTGCAAGTACAGTGCACCAAACATGGTTTCCGCTCCATGATTTCTGGCATGGGATCACTGACGTTGTACTCCTGTCCACGGTAGTAGCACTTGGAATTACTTCTGTCGCTCAGGTGACCTGTTCACATAACAAGGTGATGGTAGTAAAAACAAGATAAACTCTGAATTTGTGGTAACTGATGCATCACCGAGTAAATGACATGCTCATAAAATAACCAGGTGACCATGACTTCATTCTGGAAGTTTTGTCGGTTCAGTTACAGAACATCCTGTACTTTGTTGGAAAGTACTTACTGCAGTCATAGCTGGTTGGGCAGCAAGCACCGTCGTCAAAGTTGGGCTTGCATCCAATCTCCTGGTAATGCTGGTACGTGTACCACGGACAACTCTTGGTATCACACTGGGTGTCTGAAACACATCAAATGTACCATTATGTATTGGTAAACCTTTCTGACAGTACTTGTGTTGGTACTTTCCCATGTGTTACGTCAATTGTCAGTTAATCAAGCATGCATTAGTACCCCCCATTAGAGGTAGTAAAGTGTACAAAAAGTTGCAAGCAATTAGTCACGGTGTTGTACACATGTGCCCTTCGCAAGTGTCACTCTTGTCGGAATGAATGCGCAAACCAGAGTATTGTGTAGTACAAGTGTTCAAGGTTACCAGTGGATGGTTCATCACCACCGCATGTCTTCCTGCACTCTTCTGCACTTTCAAAATTGTTCTCGTTGCCACCGCAACCAGTGTATATGAAACCCTCACATCGATTCGCTTTCTGGAAATATAAACGCAATGTTTTAACCTCACCGGTACATGTCCAATATGTCATGCAATAAATAAGGTCATGTCGCTACGGTATACAAACCATCAGCACTCTAGCAAGGCGCTTATTCACTTTGCTCAAGTGCTAGAGAGTCTAGAAAACAACGGATTGGAAAATCACATTCGAGTAGACTTTTTCTCAAAATTGCCAAAGGAAATTCAAATTGGACAACAATAACATAGAATGTTGTTGCTGTCTAATTTCTCGTTGTCTTAAGCAACCTAAAGGAGAAATAAGTTCTAAATCATGTAGGCTTGACCTTGGTGGATAGAGTGAACCCGTAAAACCGGAAGTTGGAAGGGTCCACCGAATCCGAATCCGAAAACCGTTTGTCTCTATTGCGGTTTAATCCCTTGATACATGTCCACAGACAGACAGACGGACAAGAGCCGTCCTATGCGACTTATTTATTAGGAAAAAGTCTATCCGAATCCGAAAACCGTTTGTCTCTACCTCTTGCGGCTTAATCCCTGATACATGTCCACAGACAGACAGACGGACAAGAGTCGTCCTGTACGACTGATTTATTAGGAAAAAGTCTATCCGAATCCGAAAACCTTTTGTCTCTATCTATTGCGGTTTAGTCCCTGATACATGTCCACAGACAGACAGACGGACAAGAGTCGTCCTATACGACTTATTTATTAGGAAAAAGTCTATCCGGATCCGAAAACCATTTGCCTCTATCTATTGCGGTTTAATCCCCGATACATGTCCACAGACAGACAGACGGACAAGAGCCGTCCTATACGACTTTTTATGAGGAAAAGTCTAAAATCACGTGTTTTACGAATCCAACCGAGTGCGCACCCACACTCGCGCAGCTCTATTGTTCCTCTGAGTTTCGTTCCGCAGCCTTATTGGCAACGTCGCAAACGTGCAAATGTGTTCCCCCTCCAAGCGTAGCGTTGGAAATAAGCGAGGAGAGCCTACCATCAGCTATAATTGATAATTCCAACCCTGCACGCTGCGCGAACTGTGGTGTGCACTCGGTTGCGTTCATAGAGTGCTGATGATGATGGTTGTATATAACGACATGATACTTTTGAGCGTACTGACAGAATTAAATGCGTATTTCTCCTTAAAAGCTCTGCAGTCTCCAGTCTTGATCTCCATACTGCATACCGCCTTACCGGACCGTCGTGCTACAAATAATGAAAAATAAATCAATCCTTGCGCATTGTACGGCGGACGGTCCGTATACCTTTCTTTCCGCACTGTCTGACACACTCGTCCTCAGTGTCGAACAGGTTGGCTGTACCTCCACATCCTCCGTACACGTATTGTTCACACTGGTTAGCACCGGAATTGAAGGTCCATTTGTCAATCAGTGCTAAGCATCTGGCTGCCCTAATTTCCTCAGGAGGTAGCAGACAAATGTCTTGTTCCGACGATGCGTTGTCAGGTACGGCAGTTGGTTCAAACGACTCATCAGACGACGATTCGTCGGATGAGGAGTCTTAATGTATAGGACAAGTAGTGTTATATAAACATAAGCATATACAAACGACAGTCGTACCGTTTTTGGTCAGCAGATGACCACATTGGAGCAGACATAGTTCTTTGGTCTCGTAGTTGTTGTCGTTCCCGTTGCATCCTCCGTAGTTGAAGTCCTCGCATTCGCCAGTGTTGTTGTTGTAGTAAAACTTGCGTATCGCAGCACGGCATGAACCTTTGTCCGGTTCTGCCATACAGCATTTTTCGTCGGTGCAATCAGGATTCCTCACATCTGCAGGTTACGGGTATCGCAATGTTCGGTATATAAATCAGGAAGTCTGTACGTATGTTGGTATGTCCGGTCTACCTAACCCACTTTCAGACTACTGAGAGTAAAACTTAGCACACTGATGGCTTTTTTTATATATAAAAAAGTCTAAATACCAAAATAATTCATATTCTTAAATTGTTGTGTGGTTTATAATGTATAACATTGGCCGCATTTAATATGTGGTGTGTCCCCTCCAACTGGTAGTGCAACACCTGCCGAAGTACTTGTTAGGTCGCATTAAAACGGTTAATGACATGCCACAGGTGTGTTTAGCAGCTGGCAAATGCTATTCATGTGGCAATAATATGGCTTTTTGTTATACAACGTGCAATAAAAGCAACATTATTGATTTGCATCGTTCAAAACCTTGGAAAAAAAAACCCCAGATCAATTTTCCAATAAACTAGTTATTGCAGCATGATTAAAATTATGCTTACCTGCTGGTAGTGCCCAGCATGATGCTGCCAGAAGACACAGTATTGTTGACACCCACATTGTTTGAGCACTGTTAACACGGCACAGCCAGACAAGCAGAGGTGTCTGGACAGAGTGGGCAAAAATTTTTATAGGCTTTCCTATCACGTCTCTTCGGGTTCTGAGTTGAGGTCATCCCGAAGCCGACGTCACCAAACGTCCTCACCCAATCCAATCGCGGCAGTAGAAAGCTTCGCAACTATTTTTTTAAAACAAAAATACTATTAAACACTTACGATTGCGGTATAGCATGTGCGAATCATTGGGAGGTCAAAAGGTCAAGTTTGTGGCCATGGCGACGGATGGAAAATCCCCCAATATGTGCGTGCAGTGCATATCGGGTACTTAGTATTTACAAATCGATTTTGTTTCACCGAAGAATGTTGATGTACCCAGAATATTGACGAGTAGATGTCCTATACGAGCTTTTCGTAAATTAGATAATGATTAACAGCAATCAGATTTGGGCTACTTAAGTGTAAGTAGTTGCAGCTTTTAACATATTTGACTGACTGTTTGGCATGTAAATTGAACTGGCGTCAGTTTTATTGACGGACA
The DNA here is from genome assembly GCA_000934665.2 of Catajapyx aquilonaris. Lineage (NCBI taxonomy): Eukaryota > Metazoa > Arthropoda > Diplura > Dicellurata > Japygidae > Catajapyx > Catajapyx aquilonaris. The sequence goes on from KZ538336.1 coordinate 51,429, forward strand.
GTATAAAACGGGTTGGGGGAAACTGGACTATATAGGGCTGACGTTTCGTGCGGATATGCATAAATAAATAAATAAATAAGTAAATAAATAAAGTAGGAGTGCATTGCCTTGGGCTCAGATAAACTGGGTCACCACCACTCCCTGCCAAAATGACCTTTCGTTTCTACTGACTGTATTTTTTATGTATCGTCATGAGGCCGTAAAACCCCCTCTCTCTTCCCGTTTTACCTGGGATGATGTACAGGGTGTCGTGTAAGGTCACTGCCAGTATACTGACGAAACATCCTGACAATAAAGAGGAAAGAGGAAAAGTGTTGTCACGTACAATAATTGAAGCCGGCCCTTTGTTGGCCATCTGTATAGTGAGCAAAATAAGTAGGGCACTAATGGCAACAGTGTTTAATTTTTTGCATAATTTTTTGTATTTTTAGAATCACAGGGTGGACCAGAAGGTCGCATTGCTACATGTGACCCTACATGTCATTATCGCACAATTGCAATTGCATCCAAAAAGGTCATACGCGAACCTTGAACCCATCGAATAATTCCTGGAAACCTTCAATGTGAGAATATACGCCGAGGGTCATACTTGACCCAGAAAATGTGACGTCATCCGATGGGCTTACCGGATGATTTTTCTATCGCTAATAAAAATTCTAAGACTTTGTGACCTTGACTTGGTAAAAGGATGACATCCCACACCTTCTTATGTCACAAGGTCCAAAAATGGGAAAGATCTGGAATTGAAAGTGGGATTTTAAAATGGGCGGACACGACCTTGGATAAATATATTGTATTTGGGTGGCCTACAGGGTGATCCACTACTCAAGTCTCTTAATTCAATTTACTAGGCTGGGGGGGAAACAACCATGATTAATAATGTGGAGGCAATCGCCTTGTAAATTTTTCTGAGAAAAAAAAGTACGATTATTTCTTCATGAGGGGAATACAGAGTGGTTGTGACCTACTGTCCAACTTTGGGCTTGAAGGACGATTGTTGTAGGCTTTAGCCAAACGTGGTTTTTTCATGGGCAAGGATTCTTCTCAGGCATATCGCTTCCAAGAAGTTGACCTTACGTAACGAGCAATATCATGGATTACTGGGAGAGATAATAAAAAAAGTGTTACATCTTCCAGGAGCATACAGGTCTAAGTAGAGAATAAGCCTTACAACACAAAGGCAGAATAATACTAAAATGACGTAATTTGCATAGTGGGCAACATTGGATCTTTTCTCCTGATAGGCTTATATTTTCTCCGTCGGATGTTTGTCCGACCTGATAGTGTCGCTATCTCTCGCAGACATGAGGGTGGCAGGAGTGTGCAGAAGAAATGCGCCATCTACGCGTGAATAATAGTACTTTGTATGGTAAATTGGCGGTCCACCTAATTAAAGTCGTTTGTCACTTTCATACCGTAGCCAAATTTATTTATTTTATATTATTACAGTACCTCTCACTTTCATCAGCTTCGAAGATTGTTTCCTCATCATGACACATACTATTCAACCTTGAATAGCTGACTAAGTTTTTATGTCCTCTTTTTGTGTGTGTGTTAATATGACTATAGATGAGTAGGCCAAATATCACGATGGTTTCTGAGAATTTGGAGTCAGAAAATTATCCAATAACATGTAATTAAAAGTTGAAGGTCCGCTAATTTGCATGTGCTTTTTTTTATTCAAACATAAAAAAAATTAGTTGCCGTCATAACATCCGCCAGAGTGAGACACATCATACTTCAGTTGTGGGCGTAACATGTTAAATTTGACCTAATAATTAAGCCAAAAATTCGATCGAAATAAATCCGGTGTTAAAACTAATTTAAAAAATAAGCACAAGTGCGCTGCAAGAGTCGCCGCCTCCCATCTATTTGCATTTAGTAGAAGCTGCTAATATTAGCCTTGTTGGTTTGACGACATTCCCAAGCTTCGGTCTACTTTTTGGGCAGGCCAAAATTAGAGCCCTTTCGGTGTACACTTGGGCCTAGCTAAAGGAGTGCATGCGTGTGCATGTGTGTATGACCCCTTAATATTTTTTTTTCCAACTGAGCATCACCAGCAATCAGTGATCTAAACAACTATCAGAAGGTAAATAATGTGGGCGACAAGCTGTGGTTTTTACATTTTCTTTGTGCGATATATTTTTCGCTGTTAATAGACAGTGATTCAAAGGATGTGAGGCCTAATTAAGCGTGAGATTAGTATAGGAAGCGGCTCCATTTTTTTGTGTGTACAGTGCATATAAAATTCGGTGTGTGTGAAAGGATGTAGTGAAGGTCTAGAGAAGAAAACGTGTTTTGCATGTGGCCACGCAAAAGCCCCCATTCAGCAATGCTCTGACTCATTCACGGCTCTCGTTATAATATTTAAAGGGTTAAAATGCACCTTTTAAAATATTAATATTGCATTGGTGAAGTACATAGCCAATATTGCATTGTTATAGAAAAGTTAGGTAACATGTGCGCAATAGTGGTTGGATTCATAATAATAAAAAGGTGTTATTTTATTGGTATGACTCGTAATGTATAGATATGCAATTTATATAGGTAATAGTTGTAACACCGCTTTTAACTACCAGTTGCATATAGAATCAAAATCTAGAAAAAACAAGAAACTTGTTTTGATCAAAGTGATAAGATCAGCATGTGACTAACATGTGCGTCTAATATTGCTCAATACAATATATGTAATTAAATAATATATCATGATATTTAACTATCTTAATTTTGTTATTTAATTTGGGTGGAATTTACGTCTCACTAGCAGTGGGACTACAATTACACGCATTGCCGATTTACTCTTTCCATGAAAAAAGTGATAATTAAACATTTAAGTAATGACACCACAATTAGTAAATATATGTAATGGACTAATGGCATAATTATATCAATATTACGAATTTATGCAATGAAACCATTGCAAAATTAACAGAATAATTAAACAACACGTGCGATTTAAACTAATGACATTTAATTAGAAAAAAACGATCAGAGGGCACCATGTTGTATTATTATGCGTTTAATTTTTATTTAAATAAATGTTATTACATGGCCATGCGTTTTAAAAGTACGTACTTATCTATCATAACAAACCACACCTTTAACCACACTATATGGTAATGATTTTAAGTAATAAAAACCGTATAAGAAAACATTTTATAATAAAATCCACCAGTTTGAACCTCCCTCCTCAATTACACCGTTGCCAAATCAACAGAACCGGCAACATGGCCTTGATGAAAACCATTTAAAAAAAAAATCAACTTATTCCAAACCAAGACTTTATTAATAAACACAAGTAAAAAAAAATTAAATATTTTATAAATAGTAACCAATCCCCCTGTAGATAGAAATAATCCTGATCAAAGATGTCTCCTTGATTTCGTTTGTTGCATCGCATCCAAGGGGAGACCGAGAGCTAGAGAGAGAAAATTCCAACCATTTTATTATTCCGATTCTAAAGAAACAGCAAGCCGATTATCTGCATTCCTCCTGCTGGGACTTGTGCGCCTCAAAATTTATACACAAATTTAAGTAAGTTACACCATGGGGTGGAGCCGCCTTTGTTGGGGGTCATTGGACACTGGTCATTATTTGGAGCAAAAATTAAAAAATGCATATATTTGGTACATTCCAATAATTGCAGATACTCAAGATATGGAGAGCGCCGTGAGTGAGCCGCAACCCGAGGCGACACCCGCTGCGATTGCTGCGCTTCCGGAAGACGTCGCACCGCAAGTGGCCGCACCGTCGAAGGCGGAAAGCAGCCGGGAAAGCAGCAAGCGGGATGAACGACTAAGAAAAAAGGCGGAGAAGAGCATAGAGCAGCTTCTGAAGGCGCTGAACGACCTGCGTACGCCCGAGGAAAAGCTGGCCTTCATGTGCAAGAAGTGCGCTGAGATGTACGAAGAAAACCGCCGGTTGCAGTACGGTCTGAAGCAAGGCGAGAAGCGGGCGCTGCAGCTGTGCAAAGAGAAGGAGCACCTGCAGTCGGAACACTCCAAGGCGATCCTAACCAGAAGCAGGCTTGAGAGTCTCTGCCGGTATGTCCCATGTAAAAATGTACCTACAAACTGTAACCCCCCCGGTTTCATTTTCAGCGAGCTTCAGAAGCAGAACAAGGCGGTGAAGGACGAGAGCTTGCTGCGGATCCGTGAGGGTGAAGAGAAGCAGCGGGAGGTGTCCCTTAAGTTCCAGACGACGCTGACGGAAATTAATTCCCTAATGCAACAGAACACGGAGAAGAATGCGAAGCTTAGGGAGGAGAATATTGAGATGGCTAAGAAGCTCAAATCGCTTTGCGAGCAGTACGAGGCCCGCGAGCAGGTGAGGGAGCAGGTAACTACACACTCTACTTCTCAGAATGGAGTGAAGTGGTTGCACTGTTGGGTGGCGCACACCTTTTATTTAATTATTTGATATTTAAAAAATAATAATTAATTGTTACTAACATTATTGAATGGCGTAGTATCGCGTAGTATGTAGTAATGGAAATGTTTCCAAGCACATTTTTTTTTTTTTGTAGATAATACTGTTAGTGCAGTGGGAATTGCGGTTTCAGTTTTTGAGTTGCTCGTACTAGTTGCAATGAACTTGGAAAAGTTGGTAATCCAATGTGGTCGCATCACAGCCAAATTACGAGTTCACTTACAAGTAAATTAATAAGTAATGTGGTAAAAATGTCAAATCACATCCAATTAATACACTAAGCGAGTAGAGTACAAGTTGCCTAGCCAAAAATTAATCGTAGAAATGATGCAACGATTGGCCGCATTTTAAAAACTTCATTAGTTGCAGCAATTACATGTTTGAAACATTGGTTTATTAATTTTTATGCATCTGACTGATTGCACATTTCGTAACTTACGCATCGTGCTGCATGTTGCATATCGCTGTGATTGCGAACCGCATTTTGACCGTGTTTAATGCGTCCAGCACGTTGAGAAGCTTCTGAAGCACAAGGAGCTTGAGTTGCAACTGTCCGAGGCGAAGCTAGCGAAGGGCAAGATGGAGATGAGCGAGGAGAGGGAGAAGCACCTGAAGGAGAAGCAGGAGCTGCTGTTGGAACTGACTGAATACCAGAAGAAGTGCCAGGAACTACAGACGAGTGAGATCGGGCTCAGGAACCAGCTGCAGCTGTACACGGAGAAGTACGACGACTTCCAGAAGGCCCTCACCCGGAGTAATGACATCTTCTCTAGCTTCAAGAGCGAGATGGAGAAGGTTAGAATCGCTCTCTTGTATTTTGGGACTCGAGTATTTCATTGCTTAGTTATTTGAGGCACCAGACATTCTGCAGACCAATGACCTCGAAACACAGAAAGTAGTGTTGGAGTAGTAGGAAAGTAGAAGGGATGCAAGTGTTGACTTGAATTGCAATACAATGTGTCGTTTGGTCAAGGATGAGCGGAGAGGGAATGAGAGCCTTTACTCCCATGATGCAGGATTGAGGTCAGTTGCTTTTTTTTTACGAGCCACCAGCTGTACTATAATCATAAAGCACATTGCCTTATAAAAGAAAGATTGGGGCCTAAGTAACGCCATGAAACCGTCGGCACAAATGTAATTTTTCTAAACATAATTGAGTTTAATGCTAACAGCTGGCTGCCCCATAAGTGGAATAATTACTGCAAGTACAATGCAGGTGACCTGATCCACAGTAGCCATTAGAGACGATAAATTGTGTTGTCAGTATTCTCTGGAGTACTTGTTAAGATTTAGTAATTGACGCATATCAAAACAGATGGCAAAGAAGATCCGCAAACTCGAGAAGGAGACACAATCATGGAAGCAGAAGTGGGAGACGAGCAACTCAGCACTTCTTCAGCTGGCGGCAGATAAGCAGAGAAGGGACGCCGAAGTCAAGGCTGCCACCAAACAAGTGTCACAGCTGGAGAAACTCTGCAGGGCTCTGCAGGCCGAGAGGAACACTCTCTCCGCACAGCTCAAGACATGCCAAAATGGAACAGGTTAGTAGACAACAATACCTGAAATGCATAACAATTAACAGTCACATTTATTGTTGGAACTTCGGCATTGTGCACATAATCCATATCTTGCTTTCGGTGGCTGAAATTATTATCCTTTCTAGTGGCTCCTGAAGTTGTTGCGCCAACCAGCCCAGCTCAAGTAGCAGGTGACTGCGAGAAAATTACAAATCAAATTGAGGAGATTACCTTGGAAGAGGTGGAGAGTGACAAGGTACGAACGGAAGAAAACACTCCAGAAGTGGTGGAGAAAGTTGCTGCTGCGGAAGAGAGTAAAATATCCCAAGAGAGCAGCTTAGAGGACATTTCTCAGGAGAAAAATGTGCAGGAGAAGATTGCGGAGGAGAAAACTGAGGAGAAAAAAGCAGAGGAGAAACCTGGGGAAGGAGGAGTCCAAGTGAGTCACGTTTATAGAGAACTTTGTTGGGATGCTCAGGTTATAGAAGTTCCACTATACGATTTGGATTTTAAGCGAATATGAAATGGGTACTTTGTGTCAGCAGAGCATCAACAAGGAAGTATAACTACGAATCGCCAAATTGCCCTGCAACTTGTTACACCTTTGCGGTTTGCTTACATTTGCATTAAATTAGATGGGACAAGTAGATCTCTCAATGATATATGCCTGTCACAGTTGGAGAACTCCTGGCCCACATCCGAGGCAAAACTGGTATTAGTGATTATTGGTGTACGTTGTTTTTACTGGCTAATGATAGTGGATGTGATTACAATGCCAAAGGCACTTGCTTCAACGCAAGCATCATGCTTGTGCAGGATTTTTCCGATATAATTATGACAAATGCTTCTGCGCTATTGAAGCTAAAACCTTTTTAACCTGCCAGGAGCTGCCACTGGATACACTGGAAATGGAAAATTTGTTGAAAGAGCAGGAGGCAGCGGCAAAACAGATGGAGCAGCTGATCCACCACCAGAAAGACATCGACACCATCAAAGAAGAGCAGGGATCCATCTGGGCAAAGGACGACTCTCCTGACGCAGACGACATTTCTTCCAGCATGAATGGAGCCGAGAATGGTATTAAAACCAGTTCCGAGGAAGGGGATAAGAAAGAGGCTCCAACCAAAGATGGAAGGAAAGTCAAGGTGAGTTTGAGTTCCTTATTAGCAAAGTGTTTCTGGCTTTTATTAGAGTGTGTAACATATGCGGATTAATTTTTTTTCAGGAGGGAGGTCGCAAGCGGAGGAAGAAGTAAAGATCTAGTACGGCTTATTTATAACTGATATGCGTTTTCTTTTTTTTAGGGAAGAAAGGGGGGGGGGTCGTTTTTTCCAGTCTCTGTATTGAAATCGTCAGATAAAAAAATGCTAAAAAATATATTAAAATTTTGAGCTGAACACATGCGGACTGGTTATTGACTTCCTTCATTCCTACTCTTAGGCCCGGTTTCACCAAGCCCGGTTTTCGTAAAAACCCTAGTTCTTTCGGAAAATCCCTCTTCTATTTGCAGGGATTTTCCAAAAGAACCGGGCCTGATGAAACAGGCCCTTTGTGTTCATCAGTCATCTCGGGCTTCTTCCTTTGAACTGGAGACTTGGGCAGTACGTAACCTTCTAAAAGAGGAAGAATAACTGAATATTTTTAGTTGCTGATATTTTGAGGCGGAGGGAACCCCCAGTCAGTGATGACCTGCTTGTAGAAATGTGCCGAAGCCTTTGCTGTACGAGTTCTGTTCGGATCCTTGAAGTCCACTTGGTACAGCCCATACTTGGCGCTTAGAGAGAAGGCACGTTAATATTATTACTCGTATTGCAGGGCGAGCCGTGTACCTGTAGCCCGAGTTCCACTCAAAGTTGTCCATCAGACTCCAGATGGTGTAGCTTCTGAGCTTGCATCCGTCCACCTGGATGGCCTGAAGAGCTTCCTTCATGTACGACTGAAGGTACAAGATCCGGTCTGTGTCGTTCAGTCCTTCATTTCCAGTGTCGCTTAGGCCACTCTCGGTCAGGAATATCTCAGGGCTGTTGTACTCTCGCATTATCCAGTCCAAAACCTTGCGAAGTCCCCATGGCACCACAGTCTGCGAAAAAAATATGCTGTAGTCACTAGTGCAATAACAATTACTTCAGTATACATACTCCGGCAAATCCAAGTACTTCAGGGCAGCTGGTGTCATTCGACAGGGTCAGGTTCACGTCATTGATCATTGATGGAGACGGTCCATCATTTCCAGACGATGCTAGGTACGTAGTGTAATGATTCAGACAGAAGTGGTCTGATGTACCTGCAATATTCACACTGTAAGCCGTACAAGTGTCAGCCGTGCCACGTACCTTTAATGTACTCGATCCACTCCCTATCGAAAGTAGGAAGCCTGGACTTTCTTAGCCCTTGCATCCGACTCTTCTCATCCACATACTTCTTAATCACATCCGGATAATCCCCATAGCTGCTGTAAATAGGATGCGCAAAGATCCCACCTTGCATCTCAACCGCTCTTTCAGCTGCTCTCCTATCGTTGAACTTGTCCTCTTTTGGCTCATACCAGTCAATATCAAGTGTAATGGACACCGTACCATGTTGAAGAGGCCTGTACACATCATCGTACAGATGCCAAGCTGTAGCATGAGCCTTCAGAAGATTGTGAGCCACCTTGTACCCTCTAACACCTGGGTCTATAATACCCGGAGCTTTCCCACCATCCTCTGAGCTTATCACTGTACGGTATGGCTCATTCAACGTTATCCAATATTTCACCTGTTGTATGACCACAAAGGGAATATATTTCAACCTGTACAAATTAGTGCATTTCAAAAACAACAATGGTGAGAATTTTACCTTATCGCCAAATGTAGCGAAAGTGAAGTTTGCAAACTCTGCGAATTTTTGCACAATAGATTCATGAGCCCAACCTCCATTGTCTTGTAAAATTTGAGGCAGGTCCCAGTGGTATATCGTCACCTGAAAAAAAAATAAATTGTGGCAGGTCCGGATAGTTTCTGGTCAATTTTTTTTAAAAAGGGGGGTGTGCGAAATAAATTATTACCATTGGTCGAATACCGTTGGTTAATAGCTGGTCGATTAGTCGGTGGTAGTAGCCCACCCCATTCTGATTCACGTAGGAGACGGTACCGTTGGGCAGAAGTCGAGACCAAGACAAGGAGAAACGGTAGTGAGTCACCTGGAAACACGTTTATTTCAATGACTTGAATTCTAGGTGTCCTCATTACGCAGAATTTGACCACCCCTATGATTTATGTTTTTCCAAAAAAATATTCGGCAATATCTGCACTATAATAGGCAATTTTTTTAACAGCTAAATTAATGACAGGTTATGCTCATTTTCTAGACAGATTCTATCATGCAAAACGGGCATGACAGCGATCCGTTCTCATCTGAAAGCGAAGGATGTAATTTATTTCGGTAAAAATGGTTAACTGGACTTATCCTGTTTTTCTCCCCATACTGACCCACTCAAATTCTTTGATCCAAAGCAGTTAACCTGTCATTAACAGTAAGACTTTGACAAGCATCGCACATGGCAATTGAACCAACCCCAAGTTCCTTCAACATCTGGATGTCTCTCAGGTACAAGTGATACGAGTCACATGAGACGTCACCGTTGGATCCGTCTGCTATCCTCTCCGGATGAGTGTGTGTGAATCGGTCCCAGATACTCTCACCTTTACCTGCAATTTAAGACGTCAATTAAGAAGAAGAAGAAGAAAAAAAAATTAGTCACTTTCACAGGGACAGTTCAGGTTCACACGGGGCAGTCGTTATGCATTGTTGGAATGAGCCAATCAGATGTGAAAGCCATTGTTGTAATTGCTGATGAGAGTTGGCTGCTCTTACCCGAATAGAAACGATCAAACGACAAAATGACCAAACTATGAAGCGAGAAAGCGAACAAACGAACAAACGAACAAACGATCACTCAAACGAACGAACGAACAAATGAAAAAAATGATCAAACGACTAAATATCTAAGCGAGCAAGCGAACAAACTATCAAACGAACGAACAAATTCAAAGAAAAAAATCAAACGTCCAACCGAACAAATGATGAAACGAACAAATGAGCCAATGGCCAAACGATCAAGCGAGAAAGCGAACAAACGATCACTCAAACGAACGAACGAACAAATGAAAAATGATCAAACGACAAAATATCAAAACGAGCAAGCGTACAAAGGAACAAACGATCAATCAAACGAACGAACGAACAAATGAAAAATGATCAAACGACAAAATATCAAAACGAGCAAGCGTACAAAGGAACAAACGATCAAACAAACGAACGAACAAATGATAAAAGATCAAACGTCCAACCGAACAAATGATGAAACGACCAAATGAGCCAGAGACCAAACGATGAAGCGAACAAACGATCAAGCAAGCAAGCAAGCGAACACACGAACACACGAACAAATGAAGAAACGATCAAACGTCCAACCGAATAAATGATGAAACGGTCAAATGAGCAAATGACCAAACGATCAAGCGATCAAGCAAGCAAGCAAGGAAGCGAACAAACGAACAAACGAACAAATGAAGAAACGATCAAACGACCAACCGAACAAATGATGAAACGGTCAAATGAGCAAACGAAAAACGACCAAATGAGCAAATGCCTCAAGCGAACAAACGAACACACGATCAAGCAAACAAACGATGAAACGATGAAATGAAGAAAAAAAACGATCAAACGACCAACCGAACAAATAATGAAATGATTAATGATTAAACGACTAATAAACGACCAAACAAACAAACAAAGGACAGATCCTTCGACCTGATCTGACCTGATTGGTCTATTCCAACAGCAACGACCAAACGACATCCCGTGTGAACCCTCATCAATTTTCATTATTTTTTTTTTACCATCCTGATTCCAAGCTCCTTCAATCTGATACGCGGAGGTAGACACACCCCATGAGAAGTCCTGAGGGAATGATCCGTACGTGTTGCCTTCAGGTCTACCGCACGTCTGACCCGAACTGGTCAGTGCCAGTCTGGTCAAAAGCAACAGCAATGGGTAATGGGACCACTCACACGCCATTGGGGTAGTATGTTGTAACCTGTACGAAAAATTGTGGAGAGAGAGAGAAAAAAAAACAGTAGTGACCTGCAATAATTCCAGTTCAAGCCACCTGAAAAAGTTGCATAAAACAGACCTGTTACACTCTACAGTCCACATTTCTTCGGACATCAGATTGATGTCTTGTACCGTACGCAAATGTACGTGCATGACAACGTAACGCGCTCGTTCGGCTGCTGCACTTGCGGTTACCTTTTTTTATATATATTTAAAAAAAAATTGTGTAATAGGTTTTTCCGAATTGCATACCAGAAGCTAATCATTACCGGGATACGTAATTAGGGAAGTTCGATCACGACAAACAGACGTGTAACAGGTCACGGTCAGATGATATAATATTTTTGCGGGTTATGTCATGGTCATGTACCGTACGTAATTTTTTTTGTGTACAACCAGCCCTTTGTGCGCACATCATATTCATAATAGAATTGGGCAAAAATGACTACATTACATTCGCATAAAATGCACATAAAACCTGATTCAATGTATGTCAATGCACTTACAACCGACCTATTTTCTATTAGTTCATGAATCATTGCTATTCAATGAGACTATTTGTTATGGTGACTGGTCATACTGGACTGATCAGCTCAACAATGTGAGATGTGGTTTTGCATTTTTTTTTTGAAATGGTACGACTGGTCCAATAAATGCAGGGGTGGTCCATAGGATAAATTTGCACTGTGCATACTTTTATAAATTTAAATATTAATTGTAGTAATGTGCATCGTACTTATTTATTCTGTTTAGAAAGGACACAGTTTTTTTTTTCAAAAGTGTTTCAGTGGCCCCACCCTGTACACACACTGACCGATATGCATTTTTGAGTCTACAACAATACCGTTAATTGCATGCATACTTAGGAAGCAAAAGTTCAACCTACTGGGCAATCGTTCCTATGTGAAAATGACACATTTTTTCTTCTTCTATAGAGTTACGTGCTTAACATAATGCGCTTTCGGTTTTCAGTTTTCTAAAACAACTAGTACACGTAATAAGATAGTTAACACTAACAGACAATTTCGCACGTAACATGTTTGGAATAATCTTTTTGTTGACAGACTAAAAAAACAGTTAGACTCTTCCTGTGGGAAGGAAATGAAAGCGTCATGTGTCTGAAAATGCGGTTTTCCATTTTGCAGAAAAATGTTTTTGAAGGGAAAATTTTGTAGCATGTGGGTTGATTTATATATATTTTTTATTTACTGTACAATGCATCTTAGAAAGCTTCAACGGGAATATATATATATTTTTTTGCTGATGTGCTAGACCACAATTCGCAAATTTTGGGAGTCCAATCATGCAGCCTACATTAAGCGAAACCACCAAATATTTGCATATAAACTGACCCGGTTTAAGTTCAGGTCAGGATAACAAAAAAAAGGAGAGAGCAAAATGTTCATTGCCAAAAAAATTTGCAAAAAGTTAGTAGGATATAAGTAAAAATCGCATGGCTCTCTAACAATTGGACAAATCCCGTTATCGAAAGCTTGCGAATCTGTTCAGACATGCGTAGAAAGTTTTTGGCAAAGTCTTTTTAGCAGGTTTGTGGGTTGACAAACATTTTGATTTTACGGTCACATTTTCGCAAAAAAAAAATTAGGCTGATTCGCAATTGTATCCTCACTCGTATAACCTAAAGTCATAAATCTATTGTTGTAGAGTTTCCGGAATCGACTAATTGGCACAATTCGAGCTTGGTTTGAATTAACAATGAGAGGAACTGACACTTAAGTCGATTGATACTTATTGGAAAAAAGAGGATTTGCCAACCTACCTTTCGGTCCAACACTTGCAGTAAAACGACGCACCATTTGTAGCACGGGTAATAAATATAAGTACAGGTAATTTGTAAGAACAATCGCGAATTAATATTGCTGACGTATCAGAAGCATTATGTGACTCGAGTTATATAAAAGAATATTTTGTTCCAATATGCTGCAAATATGAATTATCCCGCAAGTATGTCACTCCACATGACTGGCATTCAGGATCAATTATTCGTTAGCGTCACAAACAATAAGGATTGTTACTCTCATGATATGTAATTATAGCTATATTGCATATTCATATTCCGAGCTATCAGCATGTGTTTGAAAATTACTAACTGTGCAACTTTGACCTCTTACCAAGCTTACCTGTTATTGCGCAACTATCGGATTCTGCCCTAATGCGCTATATAACACTGTTGAGTGCAGATTAATACCATAAAAATTTTGTAATAAAAAAAACAACACAACATACATTGTATCACGCAAGAAGACTCAGTTTCGGTTCGTGATCCTCTGCAATCTGTTGGCACCTCCTTAATGGCCATTGCACTTAGGTTTTTTAAGTGTATGTAAGTGTATGTCATTGTCAGGTAAATTCAAACGACAATGATCTGTAATAATTGACAATCCGCGATTTTGGTGGCTTTCAACCACTAATTTATATCCCATTGACCATCTCATTAGAGTTCACATCCCGATGCCAATGGACTTTCGCGATATTAGCTTCCGGGAAAAAGCTACAGAACCGAATATCCCTCACGCCCCTTTCCACTCATTTGATAAAAAAGAAAAGAAGAAGAAGAAGAAGCTGCTGAACCATCATCAGTCGCAAGGAGGCGCGTGTGTAGGTTAGCGGTTCATCCTCCTAGTCTCTCTGGTTTTCGTGACGCAAAGCAGTGTTGGCAAGCCTCAAGAAGAAGGAGAGGCATGGCCCCCTATTGGCAGGTCAGAGTTGACCATTAAATTTAGTCCCCATTTTTTTAAAGGGGGGGTGGAGACGGAGAGAGTCGAGTGTCTGATAAAAGCTGGTGGTCAACAGGTTCTGAGGGACATAAGTTGGACAACAGGGCAACAGTGCAGTGTTTGTCGTTGGGTGGGGGCAGTGGCCCCCCATTGGATTTAACTTGACTTTAAAACACCTGACCACTATGGGATTAGTGCGATGGACAGCTCACCATTGTTGAGATGAAGACGGAACGATGGAGGAGGATAGGGGCTGTGCAGCTCCTGGTCCTCGCCGGTAAGCCCTTTTATCCTACTTCTCTTTCAACCGGATCTTTGCATCAAGGCCAACCCTCCTCTTCAAGCATATATTCACACGGAAACACTTTCCAGACCATTGTTGCGATGTTAAAAGATACGCTTAATCTGCTAATCGTCGTTTAGAGTGTCGTTCATCCCAAGGCCTAGTTATTTGACCCGATCTGATTGTGTTTAAAAAAAATAGATGCCAAAGTGTTAATAGAAACGACAACAATGCTGACGTAATTGCAACCGGGGTCATTGTCACGGGCATGCAAATTGCATTGTCGCACTCTAAAAAGCTTGAATTAATTTGAATGGGACTTCGTTTTCATATATAACGGCTTAACTCAAAAAAAGTGTATTATATCCAAGCAAACGTATGCAAATACTGTGCTCCTTTTCGCAACAATGCTGCTCAAAATTGATATAAAAATTGTTGCTATTCTTTTCGCAACAATGCAGAGACTTCAATGCTGGAATAGGCTGGAATATAGTTGATATTTTTGCGGATATAATTTCATAACCTGGATTCACTTTTTAACAATAAACGTGGCACAGAGTTGCGCAATTCCTTGCTTAGTAGCCTGTGGTCAAACTAGTTTTTTTTTTTTCGGATTGGCTTTCGTGGTCAGCCTCACCTTGCTTAGACCTCAAAAATCTTCAAACTGAATCGGATAAAAATTCCGCACATGATCAAATACTGAAGCGCGGGGTTTTTTTTTTGCTCAATTTGGTGCCAAATTACGTGCCAAAATCGCATTAAACTGACAATTGGCCATCGTGTAAATCGTGTTGGTTATAGTCCCATGCTCTCAATCCGTGACATTTTTCCGTCCTAGTCATTCGTTTGGAACAGTCAATCTTTTTGGGTAGGCCTATAGCAAATCGGGTGGGGAAGAAACAAAACACATAAAAAAAAACGAAGGTAATAAGAAAAGTAGAACGAGATGGAATGTCTGGAACGTGGGATGAGAAAAATATAATTCAACAAACAAAACCATTAGAGTGTGAAACAGCCCCCTGTATATAACGAATATGTTAGAAAAAAAAATTATATAATTTTTTTAAATATAATAATAATACTGAATAGTATGGTTTGACGCACTTGGTGTATTTACGGGGAAGGAAGTGGAGTGAAGAAGATGACGCTGTGTTAACCCACTTTCTAGTCCAAGGCCTCCCAGAAACACTTTTTGCTTCGAGGATTTTTCCAGGTGTAATATTACACTCCGTCAACATGAAACTCACGTTGCGTAATAACCAACTCAGCAAGTAGCAGCAAAGGATGTGGGAAAAAAAATTGGGATAATATTATTAATAACATATAAAGTCGGTGAAACGTGACCAGGAAGGGTGACTCTTTGATTGACAATAACGGTAACCTTGCATTTGTTTAAAAAAATTGTGCTGACACTAATATTACAAATGGACATTACTAAGCAAAAACTGTTGTGGGCAGTATATTTACACAAAAAGGTTATTTATGATTGTCCAGTGCATCTGTAGAATGGTTACGGTTAGTTTCCAGGTGGCTGCCCAATATTTTTTTTTGCATTCCAAGAAGCGCTTTAGGAGCATCGGACGTGAAACGACTAGTAGTCTGTAAGAATATTTTAACTCAAAAGGGGTAAGCTAACAAGGGCACTATGCCTCAAATAAGTGTCATTTATGAAATACTTATTGTACTGTTAAAAATATTTGAATGGTCCAATATTGTTCATCTGAAAGTTCATTCAACTAGAGATTTCAAGTGCTTTCTAATCCTTCCAATGCAGATGATTAATCAGGATGAAAATTACAATGAAATGTGACATCACGACTTCAATTTCCAAGAAAATTGCACCTTCCGGTACACATGACAAATTGCAACAAGTAAAAGGACATATGGTGCACCATTTTTTTTAATAATCCAGTTTCATAAAACTTTTTTTATGATAAGAAAAAGAAGAAGGTCGAGATAGACATCCTGTCCCTTTCTACTAGTGACCGTCCGCCTATCTTGTGTCCTACACTTTTTAAAGGTGCCTGATAACGCCCCGTGTGACCCTACGACCTAAATACTCCATGGACTTTTTCCAGATCACTCTCGGTGATGTGTCCGGAAGAGAAGGAACTGCTGCTGCAATTAACCGAGTGAAAACGGTCGCATGACAATTTACTATGAGGAGTTCATTGCCATGGGAAATATACTTTCCATCCACAAAATTTTTGCGAGAGGTCAGTTCTATTTGGACCTGTCCAGTTATATTGCAACTGTTTGATATAAAAGAAACGAGGAAAAGAGGTGAAATTGTATATCAAAAAAAGAAGGTGGTACCGCACAATGCTGCATTGTTCTCTTGCTGATATGGATTACTATCTTATGCACGTTTGAATCTTACTGTGACACGATGCAAAATACTGGCCGTTACTAGTGTCCTTTTGATTGGTACTGTTACTTATTTTAATTTATCGGAAGTGAAAATTCCCGTTGCATTGTCGGTGATAAACAAGCCTATCAGTCATATTTATTTTTATACATAGTGGTTCATTGCCCAGGCCCAAGTACTATATAATATATAGTACTTGGGGGAAAAAAATGTTTAGTCTGAACTTTTTTGCATATCAAGGTTTCACATGTAAGTCGTAAGTGACACACTATTTTTCCGCCACCTGCAGCTGAGTAATCCCGTTACTTCAAGACACAGCTAATTACCTATTTTAAAAAAAAGTTATCCTAATTATCTGTAGACACTGGCCTGTAAATTCAGACAAGCTCGATCAAGATTCACCCTAAAAACATGGCGTAAATCTGTCATTTAAAGTAGATCTGTGCTGGTGGTGACCGACGGCCTTGAAACTCATGCAAATTTGTGTGTGTGTGTTTTTTTTTCATTAAAAATATCGGTACTTTGTAGACGTGTGTACCAGTCCGGTTGCTGTAAAAAAAATATCCGGAGTTTGAAGCATGTTCTTGACACTATACAGAAAAACTTGTGACAAGTGCATTTGCATTGAACTAGTTCAAGTGAGACTTGTTATTCGGCACATGTGATGTCAAAATTTCAGAATTGATTGGTTTTTGCGAATATTTAATTGGCCAATTGGTGTGTGGAGGGGGGAGGGAGAAAAATTATGTGAACAAATGATTGTGGGGNATTATTTTACCCCCAGATTTTTCCAGACGATACGGTTTGAATCCGGTCTAGAGGAACCGGCTTCCTTGCATTTGATGACCTGATCTTTTGGACCAGAATTTTATCCTTTAACGGAACTTGACTTATGCAGACCGATGTTTAAGTATAAATAGGTTAGATTCTGAAGGGGGGGCTTAACACTGGTTGGAATGTGCAGGTTTGGTAATCATCACCTTGCCAAATAATGGGGGGCTTGCTAGATGTACAGGAAGCCAAAGTTGCATATTCAAGTCACGATTTTATTGACCTCTTGTGAATAAAAAAAATAATTGGTAATTTACTCGATAAGTGATTCGAACTGTTTGCGGTGTTGCAATGTAATTCTGCTAATTAATTTATTTTAATGAAAAATGTGCACTATTAGTCGCATTTTCTCGATAAGTACTTTAAACTGTTTTTTAAAAACATAATGTGTGTGATATAATACTGACTGACATTTGAATGGGAATTACGTGGGAAAATGCAAAGTGTTACGTGTTGTGTCAGCAGGGTTACGTGTGTGAAATATTGTCACGTAAATAGGTTCGTGTACAGTTATATAATTAGCATCTCTAGTTTCACCTGGTGAGCATGTTTTCATATGGAAAAAAAATATTTTCGCGCGATAATTATCAAAGGAAAGTGTGTCCAGCAAATGAACTGTTTATTCCCTGCGTTTGTATTGTGGGGTGAGGGACAGGACAAAACGGTATATGTTTTTTGTCCGAGGCTAATGCACCTACATGACTCAGGGTTTATTTTTGGCCCATCCTACATACTCGATTAACCTTTTCTGTCCACACACACAAAAAAAGAAACAACCTGTCCTAGATTGTTGCCATTACCAGGATGCTCAATTCGATCAGCAATCCATCACAATCTTCAGCGACAAAAAGGTGTTCCAGTTTGCAAATTAAAGGGGTGTCTCATAGGTAACACCCTCAGAAATACTTTGTTGGGTGACCAACAAAAAATGTGGGAAGAGGAACATGAGAGATTGTTTGTTCTGAGAAAAGATTTTGTTGGATAAGTGACTAATATTGTGGAAATTAATGAACATTAGAGATGATCAGGCAAGGTTTGTTCGGTCGTTTGTTCGGTTACCATTATTATGATTAACTTATTTTTATTTTTCAGGCTGGCTGGTGGTCCAAAGCCAAGCAGTGTGCGTGATGGAGTCAGATAGGGGTTTCAAGCTAGCATGTGGCTTCAAGCAATCTGGACTTTTTCGGATACGAAACCTTGGTGGCGTAAAAGGCTTTTTTGGAGCAGGTAAACTCATTACTACATTTTTTTCAAATATAGGTCTGGCGACTTAAAGAAACGGTACTTTCTCAGTACATTTTTAGTGGGGGGGACTCATCACGCGATGATGTAATCAACACAAACTCGACCCCCTTTTTTGGTTTGTTTCTTATGTAGGATTTCAAATAGGTGACGAGTCAGGGTTCAAGGAGTCCTTGACCAACGCAGATGCCAGGACATCCACATCTAGGACGAGGTTTCCTGCTGGTCAGGTCAAGAGATATGATGTGGTATGTTGACCAATCGGTTTATTGAATATGGTAACCTCTGTCGAATTTCATCTTGCATGTCGGTGTAACGGATTTGCGGTTCTAGTAATTCACATGGTTGTTTTTTTTTGATTGACACGTTCTCGCTAAGACTGGTTTTTACAGTCGTTCCTAGATTACTGATTGCATTTACATTACAGGCTCCAGAGATTACGTCCAAAGTGGGTCGTGCTCCAACTGCACTGGACAGGAGGAGATACTCGCCGTACCATCAACAGGCTTCATACCTTCGCCCTGGAGCACATTTATCACAATTGCGTAGACCATCGCCGTACTTAGATCCTTTAAATGCACCGCCACCGCCTCCGCCTCATTTGGTCGAAGAAGGTGGTCCGATCATGATGGTACCGATGGGTCCGTCATCCAGAAAAAGACAGGTCAGCAGACCAAAGGACATTCAGGAGCAGTACCAGCAGCACAGTCCATCGCCGAATCGTCCTCAACACTACCATCACCATCACCATCACCACCATCACCATAGGATGAGGCCGAATAGGAGACAACCGGTACCACCACCACTGCCACATGATTCACAACCAGAGCATGTGATGTCGGTGCAGAAGATACTGCACCATGATGGTCACGACCATGCGAGACCACGGAAGAACAAGCAGCGATTTGGAAACAACGGATTACATGAGATTCAGCCTAATGGACACCAAAGGCCTCTGCCGAACTTCAGACCAATGCCTGGCAGTAAAAGGACCACGACCTCTAGACCTGTGACCCATAGGCAGAAGGTGGTTCGCTACAAGGTCACCAAAAAGCCGGCTGTTCACAAGGACGAAGACATGGTTCCTTCGGAGGATCTGCCTCTTCCTGCCGTGCTGTACCCTGTGACTTCAGTGGTGCACCAGGGAGTCACAAATCCTGAGAGAGAGAGCCTTCAGGTTCTTCAGCTGATGCACCAGTCACTTCCGGCAACATTCGATGCAACCACGACCACAACGACCCTTCCTCCTTGGGTTCCACAGAGGCCGACCAGATCCCAGCAAGTACGGCCTGGTCATCCTCACTATCCGGCGTACAAGCACGAGCCAAAACGGAATCTGGAGAGCCACAGGATAACACAAAGCACCGAATCGACACCAATACCTGACTCAAACACTAGGATATCCATCGTCACTCCGAACTCCGTGGCGGTCAATCCATACCGGCTGCCAGGACTGGAGGAATCACAGTCGTACAGAAACGCCACGTACATGGTCAACGACCACCAGTTCTCATACCCAAAACAGCAAGAAGAGCACAGGGTGTACAAGCGACCCATGACACATCAGGAAGAACCGAGTGTGGTGTACACAAAAGTAGAACCACCTTTGCAGCACCACCACTTTTTTGAACCACAGAAGCTGTCGGCACCTCCAGAGGCGTTCAGTTACGAGAACCCGCCTCCGAAGGAACCTAAAAGTCCTATGAAACACACTGCACCATTTGATGACCAGGACTACTTCGCCATGCAATCGGAGGATAAAAGGACAGATCCGGCCCATTACTTGAAGCTGAAGCCTGTCAGTAACTATCGTGAGCCGTTGAACGAACCAGCACCTCAGACCAAACCAGAGCAGCTGTATTCCTTCCAACAGAATCAGTACATGGGAAGCGTACCCATAGTCACACCACAACCACCTACAACCCTATCACCACAAAGCCATCTCCATCAGTACCTCAAATTCCCGAAGCAACCGCCAGTTTTTGAGACAGAACCGAAGCAGGTGTTGCACCAACTTCAGCAGCATCATCCAAGTTTGACTCAGATGGCAAACCAGTTGAACATATCCGATTTTGCGATCCAGCCTAGTAATCTGGTGTACCAAGGATCGACTGTGATTATGCCAGGACAGCCGGTACGCGAAGAAGCGCAAATGGTGATACCCAGCAACTTACTGTTGCACAACAACTATCAGCCGGTTGCTCAACAGACTAAGCTGTCGCCATTAGATGCTTTGGGAGCATTTCCAGTCGGGTTTCAACAGCCGTCGTACTTGGACTTACTTCGACAACCGCAAGATCCGTTGATACCGCCGTTCCAAACAATGCCAAACACATCACCGCTTAGACGTCCGTCGTTGCCGTCGTTGCCACCTTTGAGTGCGTCAGGCATTGGTGGCACTTCAGCATCAGCTTTTCAGAACCTGCTGAAGCTTTTCGAGAAACCGACAACCACACCGCCCCCATTGCTTCCGTCCATATTCGGCAGTCAGTCCTCACCAATAGGCTCACTTCTGGCTTCATTCGGGAAGACGCCGACGCCAAAGACGCACAAGCAAGGGACGCCTGCTGTCACACCCACGCCATCGACAGGCTCAAAGCAGCCTGGAGCACTACCTCCAGAGTTCAGAACCATGTTGGCCCACGCTGTGATGCGAAACCCGGAGCTGAGGAAGATCATCCTGTCCACTGAGAAAGGAGCCAGCGCACTCAGGAGCGCTCTTCTGGCCCAACAACACGAGGTTCAGAAACAGAAGCAGAAGGAAAAGCAGCAGCAGCAACAACAACAGTCGAAGATACCAGACATGCAGAGTCTGGCCAGCTCCGTGTTTCCCATGTTGAAGCAATCCGCATCCTCTTTGTTCGAGAGCATCGTGCCTCCAGTGTCCGGTCCCAAGAAGAGGAGCCTGGACGTCCGGAAGGCTCCTGACGGCTTCTATCCTGAAGGACTCAGGTTCTCTCCTGAAGGAAAGCATATGTCGATGGACACCAACTTTTACTGCAATCAGCAGGAGCACTTCCCTGGACTATATGCGGATGAACAGCTCCATTGCAAGGTGAGTAATCTAACACACGATTCAAACAATGATTCACACGATTCAGACAATGATTCAGACAATGATTCACACGATTCAGACAATGATTCAGACAACGGTTCACATAATTCAGACAATGGTTCACATGATTCAAGGATTCACATGATTCAGACAAGCTCACCCTCGTTACACGGGCACAGCCTACGACACTTCCATCACCTCAACTTATCCTAATAGTACATTTTTTTTCTTCCAGGTGTTTCACCTGTGTGCAAAGGTGCAGAACAAGGTGGTGATGAAGAGCTTTAGATGTCCAGAAGAGACCATTTTCGACCAGGAGGTGCTGAGGTGCAACTGGTCACTGTACGTCAACTGTGAGGAGTCAAAGGACAAGTATCACTTCAACAAATTCTTGTCGCAGAGTTACATGTTCCTCAAGATCCTCGGCGAGTTTTCATCAAACTACAAGAAACAAGCGTGATTTCATGGCATTGTCTTTAAAATAATCGCTCAATGTTTTATTTCCCCCCATGAGACTGAAACATGTTCCGTCTGCATTATAGGTGGACTTTCCAAGTTTTCAGTTTTGAGAGAGCTTTAAGTGGTAGCTAACGAAATTTATAATGATTATTATTGTGGTCTGTGTTTGCAACCGGGGGTGTGTTTTGGACCCAGTTTTGCATACGTCTAGTCGGTAGTTGAATAGACTGCTCTTATGCCCCCCTGAATACAATGTCAGTGGAGATAAAAGGAACACTGCTGCGCATCAAAGTGCGCGTGTGCACATCATAAGGCCATTAAAAGTGTAACCGTCCCTTGCGAGTGCACTATTACTTCAACAGGGTTACTATTTTATATAGACTCGTTTATTTGCTGTCTGAATTATTTTTGAGTAGTTTTTTACACACCGTTGGAAATATCGTTTCAAATGACTCGATAATAAATATTATGGAATCGATTTGATTGAATATTGTTACCAGCCAGATTGATCCTATTATAAGGAGATTAACTCAAATTGCTGGAAAATTGCTTTAAAAACTCTACTGAAAACGACTGAAAATAATTTTGAGAGCTTTTTTCCGACTCTCCCACTGCGAGCCCAACTCTGTACAGTATGTTTCTTTAATAAAAGGTGTACAAAAATGCGATTGTTGTGTTTTGCTAATGAAAAACTATATCACTTAGAATGTTCATGTGTATTTTGCAACTAGATGACATGTTTGATTTTTTTCTCTCTCTCTCGAATGAAGTAGCCCATTTGGAACAACGTACCCAATTTGTACTGGTGCAATTGAGGATAATAGATGCATTTCCCGCCCATTCTCTGTAATCACCTGGATCGAAGAGGACAGAGGAGTTCAACAGAGGCCAGCAGTCAAAAAGTGGGATAGACAAATGCAAAATTATGTCACAGTGTCACTAATACACACCATTTATTCAGGACGAGGCTGTCAGTTGACAACATGTGCTGCCAGAGGACAGCGCACACCCTGTCAAGTTGGATCTTCTCTGCCCATATGCAAAAGAAGTCGTCTTTCCGTTACTTGGTGAGTTCATTGGTAAGTTCAGATGCAATGTGGCATGACCAGTCAAAATGTGGGCTGAACTTGAGGCAATATTTCAGTGAATTTTTTAAAACTTTCCACCTGCCTATTAACAATTCACAGTACACACATAGCGTACTGTATACAGTAGGATAATGACATCAAAACTTGCCTAGTGGTCAACTGACCTGCCCGTTAAAGTATCGAACGGCACAAAAATATTTCGCAGCAATGAGCATTCATGTTCTGAGTACTGAGTCAGTAGGACACATTATCAGTCATGTTAGCTACTTTGAGCTGCATTTTGGCAATTTTAAAAATAGTTGGCACTTTACCTAACATTGTGCCTATTAGTCAAACAGGAGGAGTAGAGTTATTACTGTCACTCCTGAAACATCCACAACTGTCTAACTGCACTGTTGGCTTCATGATCGAAAATGACTTCAGGAATCAGCTGATTGAAACAATATCCACTAAAGCAGCTCAGATGGTAGTGAACATCAACAATCCAAGCTGCACTTACATCGCACCAGTAATTCAACAAAGCGGACAATGCCAGCTGAACGTGTATTACTCAAGACCTGAGATGTTCCCTAGATTTGTGACTAGCCTCGGGCAAACCTACAGGGGTGCTCGTCTTACTAGGGACTACAACCTGTTCTACAGCGTGAGTCAACTCATACCTGCAGAATTTCTGTTGAGTTGCCGTGAACTCAAATACGTGATGGGGATAGGGCATGTCAACGAATCACGTCAGTGGGTGTCTCTTTGTCACTACTGCAACAATGGTGATCCTGCTCTCATTCAGATGGAAGGTACGGCCGATGCAGACCTGTTTCCGGACACAACTTCAAACTTTCATGGCAGAACAATCACTGGCGTTGGAGACAAGTGGTCACTAATGCTGCTGGATTTATCGTTAGCTTTGAATTTTTCAGTAGGAACGATATTGCCGGAGCTAGACTTTGACACTGTGACTAGCAACGTGACATACATAGATGTAAGTTTGCGCATTTTGAAAGAGTATCGGAAATACGTGTATGAAACTCAGCCTTACTTTTTTGACGTGCCCAAGTTCATCGTAGAAAAACCGCATCTAACAATTGACTGGTCACTTCTGACAAAGCCTTTTAATATGGAAGTGTGGGGTTGCTTATTAGCCACATTTATCTTTAATTTAATCGTACTTTACTATTTGTCTAAGACACTTCAGGTGTCTGAATCCTTTACGAACTTAGTGCTGTCCAACTTATATCCTCCTATGGTTGAACAAGAAGCAAGAGTTCCTGCAAACACGACTCTCAGAATTGTGATGACATTTTGGATAATTCTCTGCATCATTCTGAACACGCCGTACTCTTCAAAATTAACTTCGTACATAATGAGCCCTAATGTGGATCACATTGAAACCGTTGAACATTTGAAGGACCGCAATTACGAAATGGGAACATACCTTTACATTAATTATCCTACTTACACTTTGAACACTCAAGATGGTGCCATCAAGGAAGCTATATTGCAACTGGAGGACGTGACTTTGGACGACTGCATGGTACGTATTTTCGACAGCAAGTTTTCCTGCTTGGGAACATCTTTAACATTTGACTTTTTGTATGCAGTAGATAGTATGAACAAATTTCATGAAGAAAACGTGAATGTTGTGGATGCAAACCTTCCTCCAGGGTTGTATTCCCTGCGTGTGCCCAAGTATTGCAATTACTACGAGGCTGTGGACAGAGTGATTCTTCGTTACTGGAGTTCAGGACTGCAACATTTCCAATTTGAAACTTTTCTAAGATTTTTCAGGTACATGAAAATGTACATGTTATATCGACAGGGCCTGATATTTGATTGGAGTTACAGAGGTAAGAAGATTACTCTGACAACTATGTCCGTCGCTTTTATTCTACTTGTTGCTGGATTTGCAATTGCTGTTGTGTGTTTTAGCTTTGAATTAATTCCACATTGCGAACTACTCTATTTCAAGTACTCAGTTTCGTGCAGGTGCCATCAACTTGTTCTTTATTTTAGACAGCTTGGAAGACGTCTCATGTCTCACTACAATGCATGCCAGGTTAGAATTGTTCACTACTTTCACGTTGTGCTAACACTGCCTGGTAGAGCAAAAATATTGGTTGAAAAATTGCGTACAAAGGAGTAGCTTAAATTTGCGCGACCTTGACCACTCTGAGCACATCAAATTAGCAAAATTTTGTAATTAAATATGTCAGCTCACACCATATCATTAAAGGAAATGTGTCATGCCAACATTTGTCTTCAATACATTATTAGTTGCCTAAGAGAGGCTTGTGCTGCTGCCTTGTACACATAGAGTCAAAAAGTTACTAATGCCATTGTCAATATATTCCTTGATGGTAGATATCTACTTATTCTTTTTCTGTTTTACTTTGGAATCAATTCCAGAAGGCAGTGACTTGCCGCTGCAAATTACTGTCTGTTAGTAAACATTAACTTATGTCCAACATGTCGGATATGAATTATTTATTTTAGACACCTTCGAGAGGTATATATTTGAAGTGTCAAAACTTGTCCCCATTGTTTTGTACCTCTCTAACATTAGTAGCTAAAGCAAACTTTGTGGAAAAGGGTCCGTATTTGCAAGCTTCTGACTTCTTGAACTCAAATTGCTGGTCAACATACTGCTTGCCACTATAATTTTCAGGAGAAATAATATCGTCTCAGAAAATGCAAACTCCTGTCTATGTAATTACTATCATAGGGAACAATGGCGTGTATTAGTATCACTGACCTATTGTGTCATATAGCAAACTGTACGTCGCAGATGTGTTCAGTCTCCATAGAGGACAAGGGTTGCAAGAATCATGGCAACATTGCTAATATTAACTGTATTGGGAATAACTTATTGTTCAGCAAACGTGATGTTGCATCCAAATAACCAATCCGAAATTCAGTTTCGAGAACTATTATCAATTTTGAAGCATCCAAAATTGTCGAATTGCACCGTTTCGCATGTGGTTGAAAGTGGTTTGAATATCCCGCTGGAATTTTTTGTGGTTAACAAAGTTGTGAACCTTAACAAACCGGTTGGAAATAACAAACTAACACCAGTGACATCACAGCAAAGTGGACACTGTCAGCTTAACGTGTATTACATCCTACCGGAGCAGGTAACGCTCATGAACTTGTACAGAGGCCCACAGTTGTTTCGAGACTACAACTTGTTCTACACGGATCAGAAAGACGCATTTCTGAACCACTCTAAACTGAAGTATGTAATGATAGTGGACAATACTGGACACCAATTGTCATTGTGCCATTACTGCAATGATGGCAAACCTGCTCTGATTGAAACTGGGGACAATTATTTTCCAGACACGACCTCAAATTTCCATGGAAAACATGTCACTGCTGTGGGAACTACAAACGGTTGGATGTTACTGTATCTGTCCAAAGCTTTAAACTTTACATACAATAATATTTTAATCCAGTTAGACGACAACAGTCTGAACACCTCGTTCATCGACACTGGATTGTGCGTCGAAAAAAGATATTTACAGCACATCTCTACTAGTCAACCTTACCTGTTTGACTCACCGCAATGGATCATAGAAAAACAGTATCCTATACTCCCATGGTCAGTCCTGACCCGACCTTTTCAATGGACGGTATGGGCCTGCTTTTTAATTACATTTATGTTAACTTTAACATCAATTTACATCATATCTCGGATGTTAAAAATGCCCAAATCCTGCATAACCATTGTTGTATCCTACCTGTTTCCTTCAATTGTGGATCAAGAGGCAAAGATGCTTTCAAACATTTCTCTAAGAATCATTTTGATGTTTTGGATCACCCTCTGCATGATCATCAACACTCTTTACTCCGCAAAGATCACTTCTTACATAACTGATCCACATGTTGATGACATAAAATCAGTTGGGGGTTACCACCAGGGGACATACATGAACATATTTCTGCCCAACTATGTCCTGAATTCAGAAGAGAGTGTGACAAGTCATGTCATATCAAATTTGGAAGATGTTCCTTGGAAGACATGCATGTTGCGAATTTTTCATGAAAAATTCGCGTGCTTTGGAACGAGTTTTATTTTCGAATTGTTTTACAGCAGCGATTTTTTAAATGATTTGCACGAAGATAGAGTAGGTTTTGTGCCAGGTAATTTACCTTCTGGTATGTACTCTGTGAGGGTACCTAAAAATTGCAATTATTACGAGGCTGTTGATAGTGCCATTCTTCGCTTCTGGAGTTTCGGATTGCAAAATTTCATGTTCGAACGTTTCATGAGACTTTTGCGATACTGGAAAATGTACAGTTTGCATAAGAATGGGTTCATACCTAGCTGTAAGAAAATCAAGCTTGTTACATTGACAGTACCATTTATGCTTCTTATTATCGGATGTGGATTGTCATTAATTTGCTTTGTTATTGAAATGTTGCGAAATATGAACTGTTTACGCACTTTGAAAGCAACAATATGGTGCACATACTGGGAGTGCGTTATTTACTATCGAAAATTACGTGCACGCTTTATTCGTGAAATTGGGCAAAATTTCTAGCCGGCGTCAAAATGTTACGAAACTACTTTCGACAATTTCTCACCTTGCATATTACAAGGTGTTATACAAGATCCTTACTGGAAGCTGTGCCACATAATGACTTTCTCGGGAGGAGCTTTTTGGGAACAGAAATCGAAAGCGACAAACCATTGGACAAGATTTACATCTCCCCCTTCCAAAAAGAGCAAAAGAAACGCATTAACCAAAGGGGATGGCCCACCTTGTATAATAAAGTGTCGAGTGACACTTAGGCTCGGGTGCAGCATAACTCATAAACATTTAGAAAGGCATAACCTCAAATGTGACAAGCCCTTCTCGCGCAACTCGCACATATTAGCACTTATTAATAAATCGGAAGATTTATTCCGAGTGAAATTTTACTCCTTGCTTTGTACAGGGTGGTGCACTGCTCAAGTACAAGGTGTTTGGCAAAATATTAAAAATTAAGTTAAACAAAAAAATTACAAATTAGTTATTAATATTAATGAAAATTAATTTTTTGCCCGACTAATTTCTCTACGATTTAGTTTCAGATATCCGATATTTTTGATATTTGGCAGCATTTTTCGATATCTTTGATATTTATATATGAATTTCTGATTTTAACTGTAGATATTTTTCTATTATGTGCATTTTTATTGACGATAATTATTGCCTGAGTAATTCTTCTACGATCTTAGTTTACGATATTTGTCGATGTTTTACGACATATTAATGTTTGGAAATATTTTTGATATTAGGCGATATTTTTTAGTGCAAAAGTTTTAGGCTCAATATGATTTTTCATTGCATTAGTAATTTTTCTACGATTTAGTTTACGATATTTGTGGATATTTTACGATATTTCGATGTTTGAAAATATTTTTCGATATTTCAATGCTTGAAACTATTTTTCGATATCTTTGACGTTTGGAAAGATTGTTTGATATCTTCAATATTTCGCGATATTTTTCGATATCTTTGATCTGGCAATATTTTTCGATATCTTTAATATTTCGCGATATTTCTCGATATCTGTAATATTTCTGCGTCCTTTTGATACTTGTGGATATTTCATGCAATTTTCTATGATAAATTTTTGACACATGTATACAGTAGGCTATCAACAATATTTCTCGATGAGTCTAAACTTTCACACCAAATAGTCCCATGAGCAATGCACCACCCTGTGCGACAAGTGAAACTTATCTGGTCAATTTCACCTTGACAGCCAAACTCATGTCAGCCTGGAACCGTACTCAGCTTAATTAAATCCTCATCCGTTATGTACACAGGAATGATTTTAAGGAACAGGTGGTCAGCCTCCTTTCTCCGCCATTTTTTTTGTCCACTCCATCTAGTTGGTGGTAACGCCAATATGCAACCGGACATGTATGAGAAATGGGTTAAACAGACGGTTAATCCAGTGAGTTGAAGATGCTGACAAGGGTTTCTGCAGAATAGTGTCTCAATTGGCAACACTAAGAAGTGTCACGGATTAGAGCCAGTCTCTTTTGTGGACTGCTGTCATGTTTTTCTTTTATATATTAATCGACATGTACATTGTGAGAGTACCTCCCGCAGTAAATGCGTAACGCTTGTCTCCCACGAAAATTGGATTACAAAAAAAGAAAACTGGTTCGAGGCATACCGGGCACTTGTCGTTTATGCAAAGGATTACGAACGACGTTTCTTGAGAAGTAGGTCTGGACTCTTCAAGGTTTCATTACGAAAAAAAAAAGGGGGAGGTACTGGACTAGAAAAATCTGTTTGGTTGTGACAGGTGTCGGCCAGAAAAAAAATGAACAAGTGTCAAAAATGTCGAGATTCAAAAATTTTGTAACAAATGTCGTAAAAATGGGAACAAAATATTGATTTGCTCAATGCGAGTGATATTTCAAATAGTATTGTACACCGGTGTACATTAGGTGTAATTTTTGTACTAATAATAAAATCGTGTTGTTTACCGATTCGTAGCGTGCACGTAATTTACTACCATGACTTTTTTTTAAAACAAAAAAAAGAGAGGAAGAGACTTAATAGCAGACGTCTCCTCCAATAAAAATTCTTCTTATGGTCCGAAAAGGTCGTCGCAAGCAAGTTTTCACGTTCTAATTCTCTTAAATGCTACTGCACAATGCAATCTGACCTTGTCCGTTACCGCGAATGGCTGGCTGGCTGGCTCGCACAACAACACAAAAAAATATGTATATGGCGGATATACTGTATGGAATGGGACATTTCTGACATAATCTTCTGACAAGGTGTTCCATTTCTTTACATTTGATTTGCCTTATTCAAACATCCGACATATGGTCCTTTCTCTTTTTTTCAGTTGTAGAAATATATTTAACAACAATGTGTGACATCAGCTATAGTCAAATTAGTTGCGAGTTCAATATTACCCAGGGTTAATTTTTAATTTTTTAAATGTAAGTGTCATATATGTAAATTTCACGTAAATAAATGGTGTCCAGCCTAGCTACCTATTGATGACCCAGGACCTTGACCAGTGCCACCTTGTACACACTTGTAATTGTTATGTTTTCCTGAATATTATTCACTCCAATGTCCTTGGTAAGGTTCTGACACTTTACGAGAGCCATTATAACTGGACCCAACCAACCAACACAAAAAAACGTGTTTCTGATGCTTCGTGCAAACCCTGTAATTTTGCAATGGATTTCCCAAACTGAAACAAATGTTGTCCCCATGACAAGGGTCGTGTCGTCTCGTAATAGATACGTCCCAATATCCCCCCCC